>CM062813.1:262921945-263230970 GCA_031772625.1 Pinus tabuliformis | reverse complement strand
TTTTCTTATAGGAAAATTCTTTCAAACTAAGTACACTGTCCCTATATTTAATCTCAACTGGGTCTTTGTCTGAACTAACATGCATGAGTTATTTATGAGAGAATATTCAGTTATCTGGGTACACTAGTTTCATGCATGCATGCATTAACTAACTGAACTCACAATTAGTTCCACAAACTTTTTGGAACTAATTTAACTGGACGTAACTCAGTTAACTAAGCTAACTAATTACAACTCAATACAACTCATCATTATCTCCCTAATTAAGGGATAAATTCCTCAATCAAAGGGATAATTGTTGCATGACTTCACAAAGACTTCATGTTTGAATTTCTCCAACTAATTAACTCAAGATGAATTAATTAATTATTTTTCAAATAGCTGATGAGACTAAATTCGAATTTTAATTCAAGGACAAATTAAAATTGGAATATTCTTGTTGCCACATTTCAACATACTCGGCTTATGCTCGAGTAATATTCAGATGAATTAACAAGGAAAGTGGGTGATAAAGCAGGAAGCTGAGTAAAAAAATGATTCAAAATGAGAGGGAAAGGGGCGAGTCAGAAATCCAAAAGCTTCATCATGAGAGCAACAAATAATATCTGAATCATCAGATTTCCTATAATTATAGGACCCTAACATCGGCTCCAACTTGGGATGGCAGTCTCCTTGGAGGTGCCAAGAACCACAGATCTCTGAGTTTATAGATCAGTGCCTTCTCCATTGGGTTGTTCCCAAATCTGTAACTTGTTCTACCAACTCTGAAACTGAAATAAAAACCACTCTACATACTGAAAATCGAACTGCACACTGAAATGAAAGTTGAGAAGAAAACTAAATTTGAAACTAAAAAAAAGGCTCAAAGTCCTGAGCTTATTTGCACCCTGCTACCTACCCTATATTGTTGAAAATCAGGCTGACTTAAATAATACAGAAATGCCAATGAAGCCAGTCAAGCAGATGCAGAAACAAATGGACTGCTTGACTGATTGTCAGTAAACTCAGAAGTATAATTTGATCATGTGTCCACATAATCAAAGTTGTGATATATAATGGCAACTGCTGATGTATTTGGTCCTTATAGAGAAAACATGTTTGAAAACTTGAGCTAAAAAGAACCTCCATGTAATCTGCTATAGGATCAACAAAAGCATAATGTATGATATTTGCTTCTAGGCCTTCAATGACTAATTGATCAGTTGTATCCTCAATATTAAACCCTAAAACTACTTCAATCTTGTACTTGAAAGCATAATCATCCTCAATCTGCCAGTCAAAAGGTAGTACAATTTCCTCTTGCTTTGGAGAAGGAAGATTTTCCAAGAATTCTTTAGGATCTCGGAATCTCTATGATTGAATTCGAGAATGCAAACATTTAATTCCATTTTCATATTTCTTAGCAACTAACTCAAGAACACATATTTTAACTTTAGGAGAAAATTTTCTTGATTTGAAAAATAAACACAGCTCTTAAAAAATCTTCATCAAGCTGAAATTTTGATAACTCATCCCTGAATTCATTTAAAATTTCATGAAATGAAAGGTTTGCCACAAACCTTGTCATCTTGTATCACCATTAATGCTTTGGAATATGGATTCTTTGGTTATGGAATCGCTTTGAACTTTGAAGCTCTGGATCTTGAACAATGGAGTCGCCAGGTGAAAGGTACAACCTTCTGGTGTCTAATCATTGTTCACCATCAACAATCAGATCTGAACTTTGATGCACTTTTCTGAGGAAGATAAAATGTTTTGTTCCCTAGTATGGTCGCCACTATGTTAGCACCCTGTAATTTGAAGGTTGTAGGAAAAATTACAAGAATGTAACATCAAAGCAACTTCGGGATGGAAATCTAGCCCTTCCTATCCTAGAGAGGGCTCTCTCTGTAAAATTTACCTTTGTTGCTTGAAAATCTTAAACTAGTTATGATTGTACTTGGCTTTTGCGTTTTGATTTGGGTTTTGGAAGACTGATTGTATTCAATTTAATTAGCATCTATTGGGAATGGAGTCAAAAGGTAAACTGGATGGTTGCATCAATTTTTCACAGAGTAAACTCAGGGAAAGTTAGGAATATTTATTGGATCTTTCAAAATAATAAGTGGATGATGGCAGAACAATGAAAACCTTCAACAAAACTAAAGAGAAATTAAGAATTCTTTAGTGTGGCATTCAGTCAATCAGGAAGAACTAAAGAGCAGTCAAGAATTCTTTAGTGTAGCCTTCAGTAGAAAACATATAGATTGCAAAAGCAGCTAGAATAAGGTACTCAAAAGTAAATCCTATTCATCACATTTATGTTTTTCAATTGGAATTTAGATGATTACAGTGAAACACTTTAACATAAGAAAAACATCACCAGTATTTAAGCCACAAGAATCCTATGAATGGTCTGCTTAGTATTGATGCTCTAGTGCTTTAAAAAAAACTTACAATGCTCCAACATATCACTAATATTTCTGATCTCAAACAATCCACCCCTAATACTTCAAAAGCAGAAGTATTTATACAAAATTTACAAACTGTTTAAAATAATTTTGTCTCTAACAAACAGGACATTTTAGACTATAGATGAACTAAAAAGGTCTATAACTATTGCATATTAATAGTTTTGGTGGAATCTGTTGTGCAAATGTTGTTGTTGTGGAAGTGGAAGAAGGTAGGATGTGGACCCAAATTTGTGGCTGTGCTGGTAGATGAACTAGCAGATGCAGATGTATCTCTCTTTTTCTTAGTAATTCACAGATGTATCTCTCTTTTTCTTAGTAATTCACTCAACTGCTTGCTGATCCTCTGACTTGATAACCCTGATACTTCCCTCACTTATGGCTGATCTTGTGACTGCCGTGTTGTTTTATCATCCAATAGTGTCACAAAATATTTTGGAAATATATAATAATATATATATTTGAATAATATTTCCAAAATATTTTAAATGAAATTTATAATTAAATTTCTACAAAACTATGTGTTGTTTCCAATCCGTGGTTTTGTTTTCTCTTCCCAAGAATTCACAAAACCATGTGTAATTTTGTTCCTATTACTCATTCCTCTGTAAATTCATTTTTTCTGTATGTAAATTCCTTTTACCCTTGTAGAATACCTAGATGGTTTTGCAAAACCATGTGTTGATTTATATGGTTGGAAGAGTATCCTCACTTTACTCTTTTCCTTTCACCTGCAACATGATTTTATACATGTAAATTGATTTCACCATGCCTGTAAATTGATTTCTCCTCAATCTTCTATAGTGAAATGCATTTACATGAATGCTATCTTTGCTCACCTGTACATTAATTTCATGTGAAATTTTCCCTTTTATTTTCTCAGATAAAATTCATGGCATCCATGAATTTTATTTCATGTGTCATTGTAAAACCATTTTACCTTTGAATCTCATTCCACAACCTTAGTCTCATATTACCTATAGCTATATAATTTTACCTCAAGTATGGTTCCACCTGTAGCTCTGAAGTATCACCGCATTCTCATATCTCTGTATTTCACTTGAAATTAATCCACCCTATATTCCTGTAACATTTATAAGATTCAAAACCAAAACAGTTAATGGTTTTCGCATGGGGAGCAAGTAGTATGTGGTATTATTTTGGAGGATGCGATATAATGTGGGGCTGCCAAGTAGCAAAAAGGTGTTGGGTGAGCTGGGATGCGATATAGAATTTTAACTGTTCATTTATTTCTACGAATCTCGAGGTAAATAAAAATGATGGGGGTTTAATTCTTAGTGCAGGGTGGGCCATTGGTTGACTTTGTAGGTGGAAGAGGTAGTATAGGCTTGCGGGTGAAATTAATATAAAGTCCAAAACTTTATATTAATAGGGTTTTGTGAAGTAAGGATTTATCCCACATTCACAAGGGAACATTCTTCATGATGGTTTATATAAGCCCATAGTTACATTGTGTTTTGACAAAATAAGCCCAAGGCAACCCACTTCTGCTTGTTGTTAGGTGTGATAGGCGTAGGTATTGTGAATGCAGATCACATGGAGATGGAGCAGGAGCTAAGATTTCTGGCTTATTTTTTATGCAAATTTCAATAAAATCCAAGGCTTTAAAACCAGAAGCTCAGCAATATATAACCTTTTGTCACACAAACCTATTTTTAATGATTTGAAAACAGGTATTTGGCTTATGTTGGGGTAATATTTAGATGAATTAACAAGGAAAGCGAGTGATAAAACAGGAAGTTGAGTAAAGGATGATGCAAAATGGAGAGGAAGCGGGGCGAGTCAACAAGCCAAAAGCTTCATCATGAGAGCAACAAATAATATCTGAATCATCAAATGTCCTATAATTATAGGACCCTAATAGGTTCTATAAAATGATTACCAGATTCCAGTGCTTGTCATTGAAATTTACTAACAATGTGACAAAAAGGTGTTAATACATTAAAATTTAACCAATCTGTTTGCGCTGCAGGTTGAACTCTCGACCACCCACATATTATACTAATGACTTACCAACTATGCTCTTTGAGTGCCTTTGGCACAATGGGAATTCATAATTTTAATATAGTATGCCACTACATTCAATGAACCCATTGACTCTCCCAACCTTCATGGGTCCACGTGATTAAATCCATGTATCTGTCAAAGTCATATCTCAGGTCCACAGTGGTGTCAATGTTTGGTTATGTCCATGTCATGGCCACGGTGGGTATCACACATGTCTACACTAGTGTACAAAACTCCGGCCTCGTGGTAATATATCCACTTGTTAACAGTCCTCTACCTCATGGACCACGACAACACACATTACTTGAGCTTTGCCTCAGGGTCACACTGATATATCTTGCTCAAGCTCCACTATGGAGGTTAAATTGATATATATTTCGCGTCCTTCCATAGGTTCACATTGACATATATAATGCGTGTGAACCACCACAGGGTCACTATGATATTGCCCAACCTTCCCACTATTGAGAAATGTAACTAGTTTTGGTCTTCATAATTGTTGTACTCATTTCAATATGTATCTTATGTCACGAACAATAAAACAAGAATGAAAGTTATTATTATTAAAGCATGGGTTTCATGCTCATTATTTATGGTCTTCTAAGTAAAATCATGTTCTTTGTGCTTCTAGGGTCTTTTAGGTCTTAGTATTTATTGTCATGGGTTAATGGAGTCAACATCATGTTTATAAGACCCTTTCGAGAAATTTATGATTGTAAAAAGAAATATTTTTTTAGTCTAGAAAGTCCTGGAATCTGCAAGAGTACAAGTCGGCACTAGTGTCTTGAATTCGGCCTAAAGGAGGGAATTCGACCCCTCGTGATGGCTATATAAACAGAAGTTTGACTTCATTTGGAGACACACTCACTCAACAAGTTTGATCTACAAGAAAAAGTTTGATCTATAGTTGGGTAGCCACAAGAAGGAGAGAAGAGGTCAAGAAGAAGGAAGAAGGACACAATTTCTTGGTGTTTGGGCTCTATCTCTCTCACTCATGTGAAATTATAGGGTTTCTGGGCTACAAGAAGAGGCTGAAGTTGTAGGACCGAGTTGCAGTAGCAAAATGTGCAACTTCTTGTAGCCGAGAGGAAGGAAACTTTGTAATTACCTCGCTGACCATACAAAGAGTTATATTCCTCTTGGAAGGTCCTAGAAGGAGGCAAATGTAAGGTTTCTTTAGGAGCTACAAGGCCGAAATTGAAAGGTCAAAGTTGCAAGTCGAGTAGTAGTGTTGTAGCTAGCAGGTCAAAGTTACATTGTGTAGTCGTTTGGTGCAGATTCAAGAAAGACTTGAAGAAGGGATGACTTGGTACTAGGAGAAGGACTTGGTCTAGAGATTGGGTCTTTGTATCTCATTTGAAGAAGATTCTAAGAAGAGAATATTTTCTAAGTTTTCCCCTTGGAGGGGTTTTTCCCTGGTTGTGATCCTATATCTTTGTCCTCTTTTGTTGTTGTTGTTTCTTAATATTGTTTGAAGAAAATATCTAAATAAAATAACATAAATAAGACAAATATTCACAATAAATTATCAAGGAAAAAGAAAATAAGTTTAATAAGCTACCTTTTTATTAGTTTCTAACAAATGTGAACAAGGAAGGAAGTCAGAAGGACACCTAAAAGAATTGCTGATCAAGGAATAGGAAGCTCTCAAAGCTTGAAAGAAGAAGACTACAAGGAAAATTGTCTCTTGAAAGGATCTGGTTAAAAGACTTGTTGAAGACCCTTCTAATTTATGGTTTCTACATTGAATAAGATCAAGACTAAATCAATCTTGCAAGGAGGGTGGTGATCTCATTGAAAGGAATTCCATTTGAAAGGCATCAATATTAGAATTTCTTGGTGGAAAAATCATAGGGAACATCTTTCAAGGACATCATCAAGAACTCTCCAAAGGTCTTGATCAAATCAAGAAGTTTGGAGACATCATCAAGAAGAATCTTGGTTATCAGCTAAGTAACATATTAGTACACTATGTCTAAAATTTCAATTCATATGGGTTATTTCTACAAGGAAATAAATAAGCTCAATGGGGCTTCAAACTGTCTAGCATGGAAGAAAAGAATTGACTTGATACTCATAGAACAAGAAGTAATGGGATATGTTACTAGAGAAATTACTGAACTTGAGAAAGATAAGACACAAGAACTAGAAAAGTACAAGAAAGGGAAATTCAAAGCTAAAAGGATCATAGTTGAATCAATTAAGGATTCCCTTGTTCTATTTGTTGCATATTTGAAGACTTCCAAGGCCATGTATGACAAGCTAGTGAATTTATATTCGGTAAGTACAACTAGTCAAAATATTTCGTTGAGGGATAAGTTGCACAAAATGAAGAAATAAAAGGATGAGGATGTGGCATCCTTCCTCGTGAGAGTCTCTCAATTAAGAGAGCACCTACAAGGACTTGGGGAAACCATCATTGAATCTAAAGAAACCATCTCTGTACTAAATGCATTACCACTAGAATGGAGCAGGTTTGCAACAAGCATCAAGTCCAAGAAGGATTCAACTACCTTTGATGATTTGTGGGCATAATACATATTGGAATAATCAAGGATCAAAATCAAATATGATATTGGATCAAATGAAAAATCTCAATCCTTTCTAGCCTGAGTCAAGAAGTTCAAAAAGGGAAAGTTTGGCAAGTCCAATAAGAAAGACATGTCCAAAGAATGTTTTGGATGCAATGAATTTGGACACTTTAAGGGGGACTATCCAAATAAGAGGAACAATAAGAGAAAGGAAAGGAGTGAAGCTCATGTAGTTGAATCAGTGGGAGAACCTAAGAATAAGGCAAAGAAGGAAGAAATGAAGAATCTCTACTACTAAAGAAGGTTCACTGACTGCTAGGTTCTCTGTGAACTTTAATATTTATTTTAGGATAGTATTTTTTACATAGAATCATACAAAGAAGCATATGATAGTAGAATGTATAGAATTTACATTATTAATTTGCTTTGTAGATATCATCAAGATAGATCGATAGATAGACCATTTTTCATATTGATCATCTAGATATTGCCTAACATTATATTAGAATTTTTCCTAAGTAGGTGGATCATCATGATACAAGAAGGACCATTAGTTTGAATGTTGTTTGGAAAATCATCATGACAGTGTTAATAGATATTCCATGTAATGTGGAATCTATAAAGGGATGAAAGATTGCAATGGGTCAAGATGCATATTTTTTTAAGATATATGAATATCTAAATGATTGGGTGCAAGCATAATAAAGTATGAAATAAAACTTTGGATAAGATTCACGTGTACAAGAATCTTATGGAATGAAGTTGGTTATAAAGGTATGCTTAAGTATATGGATATACGATGTTGGAAAAAGAATAGGATTTGACTTACTTTAAGTTGTATAGAATAATTTAGGACTTTCTCTAGAATATGGAGTTAATGATTAATATCCATTATAGCCTCCATAAGAAAAATTGACACTTGGTAATGAAGTTCGATCCTTGGGCACTTTGAAGCATGAAGGAAGATATGAATGGAGATGGACCATAAGGATGTTGATGGAGCGAGAAGGTCATCATGATGATGTAATTCTAATTTGTTTATGATTTGGTTATCTGGTTAACATATTGTTTTTCTACCTAGAAGAATGTTGTAGGAATATATGATGGCACTTGAGGCAAGTTCAGTTGTATGGATGAAAGATATTGAGGGAATATTGATATCTGGTACATAGCAACCTTGAAGTCAAGATATGGACATCTTGACATTGGAAGGTAGTAGTGCGAGAAGATAACCTGAAGGTCAACTTAAGATCATTTTGAAGAAGAATTTATGATGAGGTTGAATTATGGAAAGGCTCAATGTAATGCCTTCATATCAAAGAAGAAAGTGATGAGCAAGAAGATTGACCTGGAAACTATCACAACATCGAAGAGAGAAGGTGACTCCATGATACCTTGAAAGAAAGAAAGTTCAATGATGCAGAGGAAAGAGGGAGTCAGGAAAATATGAAGCACTGGTGACTTATACTGAAGACAAGTTATAGGTCTTATGACAATGACTTCCCAAATAGTAAGGAAGTATAGATCTCCTCTGATTTTGAGAGGGATTAAAGGAGTCTCCTTATATAGGAGCAAGGTTCTATTCTCAAAATTAAAAGATAATTACGATGTCCTCTCTAGTTTAGAGGGAATGATGTTGGAGATCACATGTTCCTTCTCTTATTCAGGTGATGAAGAGGGAATAATGGAGGATTGGATAAGCATCTATGATTTCCTTGAGGATATAACATCCAAGAAAGGTAAGGGATTGACACTCTTTGAGGATGTGACAGGTATCCAAGAGAAGAGTGGTCAAAGAGGACATATATTATTTGAAGACTCAGGATTGAAGATCCAAGATAAAAATATTCCTAAAAGGACATACCTTTTCGAAATTTGGATGGGGTATGCCCTTAGAGAGGTAGTGTGGTATGACACATAAAGTCTCCCAGCATGATGCTCTTGAATAGACAAGAGCTTGTAAAGTTAGGCCTCAAGGACAGTACTGGTCATAATGATGGTTCTTACAATATGGCTTATCAATCTGACTCTTCTTAAGAACTCTTCAGTGTAAGATATGATGTTCTACTAGTTGTATAATTATGAATACCTCCTTAGCTAAGAGGGAGTGTTGATAAATGTAACTAGTTTCAGTCTTCACAATTGTTGTGGTCATTTCAATATGTATATTTCATAACAAACAAGAAAAGAAGAAAGAAAGTTATTATTATTAAAGCATGGGTTTCATGATCATTATTGATGTTATTATAGGTAAAATCATGTTATTCATACTTTTATGGCTTGTTAAGTACTAGGATTTATTGTCATGATTCAATGGATTCAACATCATTTTTATAAGAGCCTTCTAGACAATTTCTAATTGTAAAAGGAAATAAATTTTTATTCTAGAAAGTCCTGGAATCTCCAAGAGTAAAATTCAGCCTTGGGATCGTCAAGTTTACCTAAAGTAGGGAATTTGACCCCTTGAGAAGGCTATATAAAGAGTAGTTCAACTTCATTTGGAAACACACTCACTCAGCAAATTGGATCTATAGTTGGGTAGCAGCAAGAAGGAGAGTGAGGGTCAAGAATAAGGAAGAAGAATGAAATTTATTGGTTTTTGGGCTCTATCTCTCTCACACGTGTGAAATTATATGGTTTCTGGGCTACAGGAAGAGATCGAAGTTGCAGGACCGAGTTGCAGTGGGACGATGTGCAACATCTTGTAGCTGGGGGGATGGAAAAATTTTCTATCCTTAGTTGACCTTAGAAAGAGTTGTATTTCTTTGGTAAGGTCCCATAAGGAGGTTGATTTAGGGTTTATAGGAGCTACAAGGCCAAAATTGTAGGTCGAGTACAAGTGTTGTCATTGGCTAGGTCAAAGTTGCAGTGTGTAGCAATTTGGTCCAGACTCAAGAAGTACTTGTGGAAGGGTCAACATGGTACTAGCAGAAGGACTTGGTCTAGGGATTGGGTCTTTGTATCTCATTTGAAGAAGATTCTAAGAAGAGAAGAGTTTCTAGGTTTTCCCCTTGGAGGGGTTTTACCCTGGATGAGAGCTTATATCTTTGTCCTCTTTTGTTGTTTTTGTTTCTTGATATTTTCTGATGAAAATATCTAACTAAAAGAACATAAAGAAGATAAGTATTCAAAAGAAAGTATTAATTTTAAAGAAAATCAGTTTAATAGGCTGTGACTTTTTCATTTTCTAAGACCCACAGGGTCATGGTGACATATATAATGCTTGGCTTTTGCGACATGGTCACAGTGATAACTATATTTCTTAGTCTCCACCATGGTGATGACTATGTTTTTTTAACTCCACCATAGGGTCATGGTGACATATATATTACTCGGCATCCTGTACATGTGTCACAATGATAAATATGCTTCTCAACCTCTACCACAAGTTCATAGTGACAATTATATGCTTGACCTCTCCCACAAGGTCACTGTGATAATTATACTAGTCAGCCTCCACCATGGGGTCACTATGATAGTTTTATTTCTCGACCTCTGCCACTTTGATAACTATGTTACTCGGCCTCCACCACAAGTTCAAACCAAACTTAGAAACCAGCCATCCTACATATAAACCATCTTGAAGAAAACAAACCAAAAAGAATGAAATAATAACAAAAAAAATTCTTCAATCCAAACACAACTCTTTGCTCCATACCATAGATGAAAATGATAATTTGATTACCAAAAATATTTTTTACTCCAAGCCATATGAGGCACTATATTTATAGCATTCGAGCCATGGAGGGCCAACTAGTTTCACCCTAGAGAAATCATAGTTTACATAATTTTTAAAATGACCAGGGTCAAAGCCATATTTCCACATTTTGATATGTAATTGGATCTAAGGAACCAGTTAAAACCCATGTTATTTCCCTTTGATATATTTTTTGATCTACGGGAAATACTATTGATTGGTTCAAACTTTTTACATTGTTTAAAGATGGTAACAAGTGCACTACTTTTATACTTGTGAACATTGATTCGTTGAATGAACTATGGATCCACTCTAGAATTGAATGACATTTAACTAAATCAATTTTTTGGTTTTGGCCATTTAGTTTGGCCTTTTGATTTTTTCCCCAACTAATGTTGATTTTCAATAGGTCATAATTTCTCATCTGAGAGGACTTTTTTTAGTAGAATATATTTTTGGAAAGGTGTCGATGAGCACTATGAAACCATGTTATTTGTAACATATTTTTAGCATCTTAACTTAGTTAAAAACTCAAATAAATTCAAGTACTCATATCCTTATGTAATGATACATTGTGAAAGGCCACACTATCATGCTGCTTCACTGAAATAATTTCTTCTTCTTTGATCATCAAGGATGATTATGTTGTTGCTATCCACACATCCCATTTGACATCAATGAGAACACTATGTGCAACAATCTCCCTCTTCGTCATTAATGGAAACACCCTTAGACATTTATGTTCATTGGATGTTAAAGAAAATCAAGGGCTCCAAGTAATGTGCTGAAATCTCTCCCTATTATAAGAATAAGTGTAATGCATGCCATCTCTCATGGTGACATCAATGTATACAATATATCCCCCTTTTCCCTCAATGGCAAAGGGTAACATATATTTATAGGAATTTTTCATGTTGATGAAACTATATGAGTATTTGTTCCGACATGAACATGTGAACCTATCATAAACCATGCTCTTTTCTTTATAACTTATAGTCTCCCCTGAGACGTTTCTTATGCTATAGGCTCCCCATGAAACCACGCTTTTGTTACTTACTTGTGACTATTCATATTATCCTCCTAAAATAATTCTACCAATGTTGTTGTACTCCTCCTAAGATCATGCATTATTTTTTACATCTAAGATATCACCATCAAAACATAGTCCACATACTTCATTCACTATGGATTCTTCAAGCTTTGATTTAGCAAGTTATGATCTTAAAGAATCTTTCTCCAACATATTATATTAGAGGAATTAGACCTAATTGAGGTCCTCCTTAACCTCTTCTCCATCTTCTAGCACTGATAGGAAATCTTCCTTTATTGTACCATTTTGCGCTATATGGCCCTCATTGTGACATATGTGACATTCAACATTGATCTTCAATAGTTGTAGATGTGATTGAGGCATTATTCTGATTTGGTCCACATATATCCATCTAGGTACCTAGTCATATCTTTTATATTCGACCATATCACTAGTCCAACAATCCTATGCTTTATGTCCAAACTTAGTACATGAGTAGCAATAGCCAAGAAACTTTCTTTGATACCTGGGGAAGGAAGGAGATCTTAATATTTTGAGCATGCCTTTTGGAGGAGTCATGGTTCATTGTTGTCTAGCCTAAGCATGAGCCACATTAATATGTTGATTTCTGACACTTGTTCCATTAATCCTTGTGGATGATCTAGGATTAACCATGTTCATTGTTTTCCTGAATTAATTTTTCTTGTGGATCCTTTCTCCTTTGTAGAATTTCCCTGACCATCATTGAAATGAACCTGCTTGGCCTAATGTATAGCTTGCTTTAGATCTTCATGTGAGCTACTACTTGATTCTATAAAGGTTTGATTAATCTTCTTGTGACTTAATGAGACAAGGGGTTCATTATTTTTAGATGCCTCAAATTCCTGATAGCCAAGACCTTTCTTGATAAGTGGAGACCTCTGCATGCTGAGAATGTGATTTAGAGAATCATTTCTTTTGTTGAAATTTGAACTGAGATGCTCCAATTCTTCTCTTAAGAGGACAAATTCTTCTTCCAATATTTCACAATTTTTTTCTTTCTTGTTTAGTTGTTCAGATAGGGATTCTTTTATTCTTTTTGCTTCTTCTAGTTCAACTTTCAGGGAAACAATAGTGCGTTCATTTAGACTCTTATCTCACATCAATTGACTTTCTCTTTTCCTAAGAGTTCTGATTTCTTTCAAAGAACTTCTAAGTTGGCCTTCAAGGTCCACTTCTACTTTCGCTTCTTCGACCTCATATATGAATAATATTTCATTTATTTCTTCATCGGTCGCATGTGCACTGCATTCACTGTCACTTTTTCCTTTGAGTGAAAGTTATTTTTCACCCCTATTTTCTTCTTCTTTTAAAACTTGGGTTTGAATTTTGGTTCATCATCACATTCGTTCAACTTTGCATAAGGACACTTAGATGCATAGTGATCAATTTCTCCACATTCAAAACATTTGAAAGGAAGCTTAACTTTGAACTTGTTGGTTCCTCTCTCGATATTTCAAATAAAATTGGCTTCTTCTTCATCATAATTAGCCTCTTCTTGATCCTTTTAATCCTTTTCATATTTTTCTACCTTGAAAGTTCCTTTCTGGACCCTTGAATTGTCTTCCTTGATTCTCAACTCATATACGGAAAGCGTTCCATGGAGTTGATCCACTGTCATCTTGTCAACTTCTGTTAATTCTTCAAGGGTAGATACTTTGGGGTTAAATCTTGATGGAAGTGATCCAAATATTTTTTGAACTACATTACTATCATACACATGTTCACCAACACTTACAATGGAGTTAACTATGTTTTCCACATGAAGGAAATCTGAAGCAATGTTCTCATCATCTTCCATATTGTTGACAGTGTTGGACCTGCCAACATTCAAGGGTTCTCCCCGATATCTTTTCCCAATTAGACCTCACACTGTTTGGGATAGGATCCCCATCTCAAATATGGCTTCGTTTTCGATTATCTTAAATATATGCCTTGGCTCTAACTGTCATCAAGACAGAGGAGAGAAAATGTTCCTTTGAAAAGCAAGGGATTGTTCCTAGTGAGTGTTCAATCGTATGTGTGTCAAATTTCTTTCACTGTGGAGGGGAGAAGAAGTGGGCCTCTAAGAGAAAGGTAGTAGTATGACCCTAATAGAGACACACATAAACAAGAAGTATTTGTACAACATTAAGCAGAATAGTCAAAAGAGATGTGACGGTCATTACAACAAATTTAACGATATATTGTCTAATATCTAGTGGAATAGTCCATGAGGATGTGACAATGATAATAGAAATCATAACACATTCTTAATATGATAAGTACCAAAATAGCTGAAGTGGTTCAACTACTTTAGCACAGATGAAAACAAACATGAATTACAAACATTCACAAAATAGTCTTACAAATATCCATAATCCATGCATGAAGAACGTGTTGGCCCATAAGGCTTATTATATTAAGTAAAAGTTCCAAGGCACATGTATACAATGAACATCACTAGCTCCAATAGTGGAGCATTAGAGCCACTCCTTGCTCCTCAAAAGAACTAGCTTATCTCTCTAATTCCTTGTAGGAGGAGCCAAGGTGAAAATTACTTTTCTCTTATAATGAGGGTGTATATATAACAATGAGGAAGTGATGCTTCACCTTCCTTATGAATCTTCATCTACCCTCATGATTGTTTGACTTCCTATGAATTTTTAACTTTACATGACTCTTCATATTCCATACATGTCCTTTGGACTTCCACTTTACAATACTTTTTTGAAACATAATTTACATCATTAACCACAATGGTGTGGCATGTGACAACTCATGACATGACATGACATGACACTGCTAACATAGACTGCTTGATGATGTGGCAATGTCAAGCCACTGCTACTACTATATGTTGAGGATCTGCTTGAGAATTCTTTTCTTTTCACCTCTACATGGCTTGGTGATAAGGAATCTTCAATGATCTCAAGTCTTGAATGGTGATCGCAAACTGGTGTCCCTTTTATTTCTCTTGATTGATCAGCTTGCATACTTAGCTACAAAAATGTCTTTCAGCATGTTTCACTCCTTCATCTCCTTCTTCATCATCTCTCTATGTCATGATAAGGTACCTGTATCTACAATTCACTCATGACGAGACGACATCAGCCCAAAAAACCCCTAGTTTAAGATTATGCATATTGATCCATTGACTGAGATGAAACTAGATGGAAAGTTGGGAAAGGGGCTCAGTGACTATGCAGTTTCATAGTTCAAATAGTCAAGGGAGTCTTCAGCCTTGATACTGTGTAGTGCATAGTTCAGGCTAGGCTAAGGGAGAAAACTACACAATTTTGGATATCAGTGTGATAGACTGAGGGGATGAGCACTGGGAGAGCACATTATGCAGTTCCAAGAGACAAGGGAGACTAGGCCATTACGTAGTTGCATATTTTAGGAGCTCAAGATTGAGCTTGAGGCTAGATATTGCAAAATGTGTAGTTGAGGCTAGGTTGGGAGGAGGAATTGCACAATTCTAAGAGTCAAGGTCGGGCTTTAAGAACATAAACTACGCAGTCCAATAGTCTTTGGAGGTAGGAACTGCGCATTGTGTAGTACCAAGCGAAAATGTCACAACTAGAGGACTGAAACTACATAGTGCGCAGTTCAAGGAGGTCAGGTGAAGCTAGGTTGCTTGGTTGGGAAGCTTTTCAAAAAATGGCTAAGTGCGAGATCGGTGAGACTAATGTGAACAGTGATAAGACTTTGACTATGATCACACACTTATAATACTTGATGACACAACAACATAGATCATCTAGGACACATGACAATGCATTTCCCTCCGTGCGACATCTTTACGACAACTTACAACAATTGTGACACTTAAGATACACTTTGCGACGATTGTGATGACACTTGTGAAACAGTGCTTTAAACTTTGGAAATGAGTGCTGCGGATGTTTACATGGTTAGAAAAAACTTAATTTCACAAAGGGTTACCTCTTGAAACCACTAGAATAGGCTTATATACATGATGTGACAACTAACATGAGAAAATATGACATTTTTTGTATTTTTCTAAGAGGACAAAAACTCCTCAAGAAAACACATGGAATGAATTTCAAAATTTGTGACGACAATGTCCAAGACCAAGGGAGGCTCTGAAATTGAGCGTAGGCTAAAATTTTGGAGGGTTTTGTAGCAGCGACAACACTTGGCAACACACTGTTAGAATTCCAACATCTCTACCTTGGTCAATTTTTTTTGTGTAGGGTCTAGCTCTTCAGGAAGTATTGATTCATTGTTCATATTACCATGGCTTCCCAACTTACTCAATGCATAAACATAGTCACCTTCATCCCTTTACTCAGTGTTGATGGTGTTGGACCCACCAACATTTAAGGGTATCTCCCTGGTAAGAAGTTCCAACTATACCTCAGACCGTTTGGAGTAGGAGTCCCAGAAGTGGGTGGTAATGTAGTGCCTTGACCACGGTAGAACGCAGAGTTAATTCTGATGACTTGGTTCGAAGCAAGTGTGTGACCTTGTAGCGAGTCAAGTGAGATGCATGGGGGTTCTAATACACAGAGGGGAAAAAGGAAGTGTGTCCCTTACAAGCCTGTAATAGTACACAACCTGAAAGGAACACATAAGAGGAATGACATCACAAGATGGAAGTGGAATAGTCCACAAACCAAAGTGACAGGTTAATCCAACAACATGCCTTCAACAAGATTCATACAATTGCATACAAAATAGTTCGTAAGCAAATGCGTAAGTTAAACAACATACATTGCTAAAGTAACCAGAGTAGTCACACTACAATAACAACATATGTATGAAAACATGATGGTTTAGTTATGTTATTATTAAGTGAAAATTCCACCCATACATACACCATTGACAACCACTAGCCCCAATAGTGGAACAATACAATCAACACCACTTTATCCTCCAAATACGTGTACTTTCTCTACGTTGTGGAGAAGCCAAGGCTCGTCACAATACTCCCAAGCCTTTTCTAAGCCTAAGCCTAGCCAAAAGCTTGGCTCCCAAAAGCCTGGTTTATGAGTTATGAGGTTCTATTTATAACAAAGGGTGGTTTGACCCTTGACATTCCCCTTTGACTCTTTGACTACCCTCGTGACTCTTCAAATCCTTTACAAATAACTCTTTACATTACATAGTGATTGTTCATATTCCACTAATGACACTTGGAATTTCACTTACAATATATTTAGAAATAATATACATTTTCCACATATACCAGTGTGGGACAAAATAGGCTAGAGTCAGCCTAACAAGACAAACACTATGACTCAGAATCTTCAGGAAAGACCAACTCTGAACATCCTCTTGATGATATTTGGTGACAAACTTATACCAAGCTTGGTACTGCACTATGGTGTTTGCATACTATTTGGTGATGTCTTTCTAGAAATAGACTCTTCCCTCCATGGCTTCTAGGTATATGGTCCTAGAATCTTTGTCCTGTTGAAGAAAGTGTAACTAGGTTAGGTCTTCATAAATTGAATTTTGATCTTTGTACTTGTAAAAGAAAATAATTATTGTTTTTTTTAATTGTAAAAATGAGTTTCCTGCAAATTTCATAGGTCTAGCACATGTTGAAGTGCTATAGGAAAGTCAAAGGGTCAACGTAATTATGAAATACCCATTTAAGGGAAAGTTACACTATGAAAATATCTCAAAGAAATATGTAAAAGATGATCCTCCAAAGAAAATACAAGTCTCCTCTTCATGTCAGCTCAAAAATGACTTTTTATTAAGGACAAGGTGGACTCACTAGCTCAAGTCGGCCCAAATAGGAGGGACAAACTCCTATATATAGGGCAACTCGACCTCACAAAATAAGCATCAAGTGATCTTTGAAATCAGCAAAGAAAAGAGACAAGGAAAGGATGCAAAAAGGAGAAGAAAGGTGCCTCTAGTCCAGCGAAGAAGAAGGAAAAGGAAACCGAGTTTTAGAGGATTGTTTTGGGGCTAATACATGTCACATGTGTGAAGGAGAAAGGGTATCTTTGCTGTCATATCAGATCCATAAGTGCAACAACATAAGAAGAGTTTGATTGGGTGAAAAAGAGGCTCCAAATAGGCCTCCATCTCAAGTGAAGTAGGTCCCACATCAAGCGAAGGAAGGGAGCAATAAAGAAGGAAAATTTTGAGCCCAAATCAGCCACATGTGCAAGAAAAATCAGATCTATAGTAGGGTTAAGAGGATCAATCTCTAACTCAGAAATATACCTCAAGGAAAGTCCCATCCTCTAGCCTAAGCATCAAGCAAAAGGAAGCCTGCCAAGCGAGGAAGAGAAAGGAAGGAATCCATTGTAGTATAGGTCTCTGAGGAGACCTAGGGTTTCTATAGTTGTGCTACCAGTTTCCGGAAGAAGAGCAAAGGAAGAGATCAGAATGCAGTGCAGAAGGAGGCATTGATTGAAGGACAAAAGGAAAGTTTCAAAAGAGACACTATGTCTTGTGCTTGGAGGATCTACTGGTCAAGGGTCTAGGGCTTGGCATTTGTCAATTGAAGCTTCAATAAGAGAAATTTTTAGAAGGGTTTTCCGCTCTAGATGAGAGAGGTTTTTTCCCTGAGTAAGAGCTAACATCTTGTGTTCTTGTCTATTTTGTTTTGGTAATTGTTTGATGAAGTAAGAGAACACACTAATAATAATAACAGAAGAATATGATAACAAGAAAAAAGTAAATAGTACGTCACAAATAATTATCATCATCAGAAGAATCTCATATTACCTAGATGACCTATATTCTTCAACATGGTATCAGAGCTAAGGTGACATGTCAAGGAAGGGCATATCAAGAACAAAAAGGTTGAAACATCAAATATACAAGCTAGGGTTCCAAATCCATCAAAATAAGAAGGACTACCATTCTAGGTAAAAAAGAAGAAGAAAGCCTTCCATCTAAAGGCATTTACAAGAAGGATCATCCAAGAAGAGTGTCCATCAAAGAGTCATCATCTTCAAAGGAAGGAACTCAATATCAAGGCCTATCAATGAAGATCTCCATAACTGCATATTGAGAATTCTTCATCACCACGCTGATCTCTCATAAGGCACCTTGAAGGAAGCATCTTGAAGAACTTCAAGATCTTAGAAGTAAAATCATCAAATTTTCAAGGAATTTGTGAGATCTCTTCAAAACAACTCTCTCAAGTAAGTATTTTTATGTCCTCTTCTGAACATATCAAAATGTCTTTTTGCAAGGAGAGAAACAAATCGATTGGGACTGCTAATTTCCTTGCATGGAAAAAGAAGACTGATCTACTTCTAAAAGAAAATGAATTTATGGAGTACATCAAAGGGAATGTCAATGTTTTTGCAAAGTAACAAACTCAAGCCCTATCAAAGTATAGTAAGGATGAAACAAGGGCTCAAAGGATTCTAATAGAATCCATCAAAGACCCATCAATCCTTATGTTTCCAAACTTGAAACATCTAAAGAAATTTATGATAAGCTAGTGGAGCTATTCGCAGTTAGTATAGTTGGAGAAGTGATATCATTGTGTAATGAATTATATAAAATGAAGATATCCAAAGAAGAAGGAATAGCTCCCTACTTCATGAAAATATCTGAGATGAGAGACCAGCTACAAGAACTAGGAGAAGTTATGTAAGACAGAGAGATGACAATTGTGGTGCTCAATGCATTACCTAAGGAATGAGGCAACTTCACATCAAGTATATATGTGAAATTAAGGAGGCTAGACTCAAAGCCAAGGATGATGTGGGATCAAAGGAGCAGGAATTTGCTACTATGGCCAAGAGAAAAGGGAAATTTGGCAAGTTTAGTCGACAGAGAAAGGGTAAAAGGGATATGTCGAAAGTCTAATGCTTTGGCTGCCAAGAATATGGACACTGTAAGAGGGATTGTCCTGTTCTGGCCACAACCACCACCTTATCAAAACTTTCCTTAGCCACAATTTTGAATGGGTCCCCTAAAATTTGGTCTTCTACCTCTCCGAATGATCTATTTAGTCCCAGAGAGTTCAACTCATTTCCGAGCCAAGTCTCCAATTCTTAATGGTCAAGACCCCCCCTTTTACCTAACCCCTCTTGCATAGTCCTCTCATCACCCTTCTTAACCCACCATTCATTTCCTCTATCGAGACCTTTCCAACCAAAAGAAAAACCTCCTATCGCATCTTACTCCTTTATAACCATTTACAAAGGAAATCCTTCATAAATATGCTTAAATCACCCCTTTTCACTTACCACAATCAACATTAAAATGCATCGAATACATGGCTTCCAGACCCGACAGTTTTATTAACCGAAATGCACATATTTCAGGTCTGGAGCCCCATCGCATATCGCTATCGGCGGGGTCCTGGGCTTATGTATATAGTGCTCCACTATCTTCTAGACCCGATGGCATCATCAACTATATTACATATATATCGGGTCCGGGGTTTAATCACTTATCGCTATCGGGAGGCCCAGGGCTTATGTGTATATAGCGCACTACCATCTTCCGGACCTGATGGCTTTATTAACCATGATATATATATATATATATATATATATATATATATATATATATATATATATATATATATATATATATATATATAGGTCTGGAGCCATATTGCAATCGGCCCGATCCAAAGCTTTTATATAAGGCGCACCACTATTTACCGGACCCGCCGATGATTGTGAACTCGGGCATATAGTATTTCAAGTCCGGCCTTACGGCCAGACGCGGTTTTCCCGTATATCCTTGTATTCTTCGAAAAACAATGAAGTCGGGGTTTTTCAAAGGGAAGGCTTACGTTGCGGATCTGAAAGGATTATTAACCATAGTTCATATGCATATCGGGTCCACCTCCCCTATCGCTTATCGCAATCGGCAGATCTCATGGTTTATATATAAGGCGATTTGCGATACGGCGGACCCACCAATAATTATAGGCTCCGGTGTATAATTTTGAAGTCCGGCTGTACGGCCCGGCTGCGGGTTTTCACGTATATTCATGTGTATTCAATAAAATGTCGTGGTCACGATTTTTAATGGAAAATCCCATCTTCCGGACCCGATAAGGTATGAGTTCCCATATATGATGTTTCAAGTCCAGATCTCGGATCCGGTTATGTGTTTTGTGAGGATTTTCAGTGTAAATTGGATTTCCGCCTGCGAGACCGAATCAACGCATAGATTAAAGACCAGGGGTCGATTCTTTCACGATTGTTGCTCTTGATGTTATAAATGCTTCATGAAGGCAAGATTTGTGTTTTTTAAGCATTTTTATCATATCTGTATAAGTGTGACTGATGTTGGCTATCTATGCAGGTGAGAACCGAGAGAAGGCAAGCAGACCCGAAGAGTTTATCCATGCGGATATGTCTATTTGAAGATTGGGCTTTAGGCGTTGGCGGTCATATTTCTAGGTGTTGCCTATGAAAGCGAAACTGCCCCAGATTTCATCATGAAGAGATGACACACAGTCATCCCCTTCTAATCAACAACCATTCATTTCCCTAGGAAATGAAGCGCTCCAGTGACAGGAAACACCCTCTATGTGTCAGCAGTGACACCGATTGTCTTCATCTGTGTATTTTGATCTGTATAGTGAAAGAGGATAGAGGGAAGGCAAAAAGGCAAAAAGGGAGACCGAGAGTCATTTCCAGTTGCATAAATATTCCCTCCGGATAGGAAATGAGGGCTTTTTGTTTGGAAAGAACAGCTTTGATTTATTGTGAATAAAGAAAGATTGTTTGGTTCAATGAGGAGCTTGTGTTTCAGATTGATTTTCCTCCTCTCTTATGTGTTTTGATCAGAATGTTGTTGCTGGCATAAATGCAAATGTATATTTGTTTTGTTTTTGTGCATATTGATAACTTATAGTTCATGGTTATGCCTGGTTATTTGAATATGATTCAACATCATGGTTATATCATGAAAGGTTGCTGATTCAAAATTATGTTAGACATCAGTTGCAAACTTTTCTTCCATAAAATTGAATGTGTATTCCTATATGAATGATTGGATTGCAATTAAGAATTAATGTAGCCTTGTCTTATGTGAACCAGTAATTGATTTATTTAGACTTGGAAATCATATATGATGTTTAACCTCTCTTTATCATTCTCCTACAGTTTAGGTTAGGATAGTTAGGACATAGAATAGAGTAGTTAGAAGAAGCGTAGATAGGATTCAATACATAGTGGTTCGCTGTTTTATTTTGTTGATGTAATTGAAGCCTTCTTCCTAGAAGCAATCTTTCAACTCTTTTAACAGTTTACGGGGTCCCTAAAACCCGTTGGAGCTAGCCATTCCAAATGAAACAAGGTCTAATTGGGGCTTGCGATCGGGTTAGTTCCCCTCGTTGGCACAACGAAAATTCGCTATGTCAGCATATTGGTGCTAGAAGGAGGACTTGAACCACCGTCAACAGCTTTTCAAGATTTCATCTACAAGTGCCACGCATGGATTCAAAAAGATTAATACATAGATTGTGAAGGTCGAAAAGACCCCTCCTCTCATTCGTAAAAGCCTCATTTCGAAGAAGGGACATTCTGGGAGTATCCTGTCACTCAGGAACAACCAGTCAGAAGACTTACTCGGGCTTACACTCGTTCCCTATCATAGCTCCCTATATTTCAATCTTTACCTCTGATAGCAAAAAGAAAACCAAGGGTCTATCACATAAATGAAGAGACATTTGCAGCCCCTTCTCTTGAATATATTGTGCTTGATTCTTTGTAGAGTATCGACTCTCCTTAGGAAGAAATCCCTGAGGATTCCCCATATGAAGACAATCCTTGGCCTGATTTGGAAAATCCTAACAAAGAAACCCTCGACTAGAACATCCCTATCCTTGATATGGCTAATATTCCTCAACCGGGTGGAAACCAACTCTCACCTCCTTCGAGAGCACTACCTCCCTTGCTCGCTCAGGATGCCATGGCGATACCTAGGCAGCAACATCCCTTACCCAAGAATGCAGAAAGAGTACTGCCTAAATTCGACCTTGAGCGAGGAGACACCGCTGAAAACCATATTAATTTGTTCTTCCTGGTCGTGTGCATGCGGGGGGTAGCTAATGAAGATATAGTTTGTCGCCTATTCCCTTTTACCCTGATTGGTGTAGCTTCCACATGGTACTTTAGCTTGATAATAGGATCAATCACTTCATGGGCTGCCTTTCAACAGGCCTTTTTAGACAAGTATGGCGATGACAAAACCCCTGTGACCTTAGTTCTAGAACTATCCCATTTGAAAATGGAAACCAAAGAAAAGGTCAAGGATTTTAACATCTGGTTCAACACCTTGTTCAACAGAATCCCGACCATCGCTAGACCTACTGAGGAGGTGCTCATGGAATTCTACATCACTGCTCTCCCTGTCCCTACTGCGATGTGGGTCAAGAGGAGTAATGCACAAACCTTACAAGGTGCTATCGATGAAGCAGTAAAAGTTGAGAATGAAATGCTCAGTCTCACAGCATGCCACCCTACAACTAGAGAAAATAAAGCCTCTCAAGCATCCAAGAAGAATAATGGGAGTGATAACAAGGGGGTTGAAACTAAAGAAAAGGATACCACAGATGTAGAAGGTTTGCATCAGATCATTAAGAAGTTGACAAATACAGTCATCGATATGAAAAGGAATTCTGGAGAGAGTACAAGCGGGAGTGGAGGAGAGTATAACAACAGAAAACCTTTCAAACCTTTCTATCGTAAGAAGGCAAAAGGTGGTCATGGTCCACTTGCACTGCCTGCTCCACCCAATGAAGGGAATTTAAATACAGAAGAGCTGGCTCTTATCGGATCGCTCCTTAACCAGGAAGAACCTATAGTGGAGCTAGAGCCAGAACAAGAAGATGAGGAAGAATACCAAGTAGAGGAGCCCTTGGAAGAAGAATCTCAAATCAATGTACTATGGGATTTCTATACAAACGAGAACGATGATGACCAAGGAGAAAATATGGTAGAGATCAACACTAATGAAATCCACACACGAAGCAAGGGGCCACTTACGGGTGTGATGAAGCCTGTAGAACAAACCAAGCTAGATGTTTGCCCTGTGAAGGCACCCGCTCCCAAAGTCCCTGTTGAGAAGGGTAGATCTAGTGGTCAGTCCAAGAATACCCTAGTAGCAAACCATCCAGAGAAAGAAAATGCATCTCCCACTGTAATAAAGGTGACTCAAAATGGTAAACTCCATCCTAAGAATGGTAAAACCGGTAAGTTCACTCTGCCCTATCCTATTTATAACATTGATTACAATATTTTGGATGATCTTAAGAGATATATGGCTAATATCACATACTTTTATTGATTGAAATTAACGCAGCAATGAGATTTGCTCTTGAAAGCTATGAATGAGTGGAACTGCAAAAATCCCACCATCTCGAGTAGCCAAACCCAAAATTCAGTCTCTAGACCTATTAGTACTCCCAGCACAGCCCAAAAGCCAGTTGCCATGGAAGCCACCCTATAAAAAATGAATCGAAACCCCCAAGATGTCACTGCAGCCATGATAGGGAGGAAATCTAAATCCATGACTCCACCTTTCCTTATCACATTTGAAATCCTCAACATGAACGTACACAATTTCTTGGTAGATTCTGGTGCCTCATCCACTGTGATGCCTTATTCTGTTGCCAAAAGACTACATGAGATACCCGAGAAAACTGGGACTCGAATTATACAATTAGACAGGACAAATGTGAAAGTGATTGGGGAATTGAAAGATGTGTTGATTGAGATGGCTGCTAAACCATAGTACACACGAGTCATTGATATAGTGGTAGTCGATATACCCGAGGCATATGGAATGCTGCTTAGTAGGGATTAGTCAACAAAACTCAATAGATATTTTTCAATTGATTGATCCCATCTCTTGCTGCCTCAGAAGGGAAAAGGTGATATGCTGAGTTGATTGAGAAAGACATATGAAGTATGTGGTAACGGAACCAAATGATCCCAATGAACTTGTAATGTTTACCAACTCCATCCTTGGGAACTATAGTTTCAATGTTTATGCTACAGAAACCTGTTTTGGAGAATTCCATGCAGAAACAGTTGAAGAAAATTTGACATACACACAGTTGGAAACTCACTCCCATAATCCAACTGATGAACTATCCTGTATTATAATAGATGATAGGACAAATTTTGTAGATAGCAGTTCAATTGATGTAACATTAGATTCTTTATTTTGGAAACTCTATTTTGATGGCTCCAACTACCTTGAAGGTGTAGGTGCTGGGAGCATTCTTATTGACCCGTAAGGGAACCAACATTTGATGGCCAGCCAGTTGGAGTTTGCATGCACAAAAAATACAGTAGAATATGAAGGCTTGCTATAGGGCCTGAAGAAAGCCATTGATATGAAGGTGAAAAACCTTAAAGTCTTTGGTCACTCCAGATAATCGTGGATCAGGTAAGGAAGAGGATACACTACAATTCGCCACACCTGGTAAGGTACCAATATGAGGTATAGGGCTTAATTGACAATTTTGATTCTTTTAATATCACACACATACCTCGAGGGCAAAACCAAGATGTCGATTTGATGGCTAGTATGGCTGCTAAAATTTTTCCTGATTTTAGATTGAAGAAGAATAAATGTTATGTTGAATTGATTTTTAGACCATCCGTGCCTGATAACATCTCAAATTGGCAGGTGTTCGAAGATGATGAGCAAATCCTTGAGTTCTTGCACTGCGAGAAGACTTTCAAGAATGCAGTCATCGATGAAGAAGAACATGACAGGCTTATGAATGAGAGGGAAGGTGAGGAAAAGGATCAGTTCAATACAATTCCCAAGTCAATTTTCAAGATGGAGGACTTGTACGACCTGTATGATAAATTCAAGAAGCCAACTAATTGCGAAACACATAGCTCATCCATGAAGTACAAATCGGTCAACCTTGGGACCAAAGAAGACCCAAAAACTATTAATTTGGGCTTGGGGTTCTCTCCTCAAGAAAGGGATGCATTTGTCAAGCTATTTAAAGAATACAAAGATGTCTTTGCATGGACATATGGAGACCTAAAAACCTTTGATACCAGTGATATGCAGCATGTGATTCCTTTAGAAAAGGAGGCTAAGCCCTACCAACAAAAGTTGCATAAGATGCATCCAAGCCTAGAACCATTGGTGAAGAAAGAATTAAACAAAGTGTTGGATGCTAAAATCATTTTTCCTGTTAGAGACACATGCTGGGTAGCCAACCTCATGCCAGTAAGGAAGAAAAATGGAGATCTCAGGCTGTGTATTGATTTCAGAAACCTAAAAAAAGCATAGCAAAAGGATAACTATCTTGTCCCCTCTATGGAACACATCCTTTAGTGTGTTTCTGGGTCTGAAATGTTGTCCCTATTAGATGGGTTTTCAGGATATAATCAAGTATTGTTATCTCATGGGGATCAGCTGAAGACAACCTTCAAATTGGGCACCTACGCATATCGTAAAATTCCTTTTGGACTTATTAACATGGGCGCCACATTCCAGAGAGCTATGGACATATCTTTCCGAGGGTTGATTAATAGATCAGTAGTGGTTTACATGGATGACATCACTGTGTATTCATATAACAGAAGGGATCATATTTATCACCTAAGACAGATTTTCGAAAGATGTAGAAGGTATGGAATATCATTGGATCCCAAGAAGAGCGTCTTTGCAGTCACAGAAGGGAAATTACTGGGTCATATCCTCTCTAAAGAAGGGATTGTTATTGATCCTGAAAGAATAGAGACCATCATGAGAATACAACCCCCTACAAATAAGAAGGCCATGCAATCCTTTCTTCGGGAAGATCAATTTCGTTAGAAAATTTGTCTCAGGTTTCGCGGAAATAGTGCGCCCCATGCAGCTAATGATGAAGAAAGATGTTGTGTATAAATGGAGCGATGAAGCTAAGAAAGTGTTTCAGCGAATCAAGGAAGCCATCGCTGAAGCTCCTGCATTGGTCAGCCCCAATTTTGGCAAGGAATTATTCTTGTACACTTTTGCTTCTGATGTTTCATATGCTGCAATACTCACTCAGAAAAATAACGAAGGCAACGAAGTCCCTATTTCTTATATGAGCTCTAATCTCCAAGGGGTAGAACTCAACTACCCAGACGTGGAGAAACAGGGCTTTGCAATTTTCAAGGCCATAAAACATTTCCGCCCTTATTTACTAAAGGCCAAGACCAAAGTAATTGTTCCCCATCCTGCTGTAAGAGCCCTCTTCATGCAGAAGGAAATGGGTGAATGGAGAGGGAATTGGATAACCGCCCTTCAAGAGTTTGACCTCGAGATTAAGTCGGCACAGGTAGTTCGAGGGCAGGGACTTTGCAGGCTAGCAACAAAAGCCTTGGTAGATAAAGAAGGAGCGTCTAAAGAACCAGAAATGTAGAGCATGCAATATGCACAAATGGAATTCAGGGAGGAGCCCCTGTGGATTAACAAAGCCCTGATGTATGAGCGAGAAACATCAGAAGCCCTTTTGGACCCTGAGTCATGGTACTACAACATACGCTTCTATCTGATATGGGGATCATGTCCTGAACACATGGATGCATCACAAAGGAGAGCACTCAGATTGAAATCCAATCAGTATCATTTGGCCAATAACATATTATACAGAAAAAATTATGATGGAATATGGCTGAGATGTTTGGAAAAGGATGATGCCGACCATGTCTTGAAAGAAATGCATGATGGCCCAGCAGGTGGTCACTATGGCGGAGAGACCACTGCTCACAAAATACTAAGAGCTGGATATTATTGGCCCACAGTGTTCAGAGACTCGCATGCCTATGCTCGCAAATGCAGGGTGTGTCAAACCACCGCAGGACGAGAAAGAAAGCCTACTGTCCCCCTCAGGCCCATTATGATTTGTCGCCCATTCCAGCAATGGGGCCTAGATGTCATAGGCAAGATCACCCCAAACTCTTCGCAGCAGCATAAGTATATACTCACATCGGCCAACTACTTCACTATATGGATCGAAGCCATCCTGCTTTAGAAGGTGAACGAAGATGAGGTAATATCATTCATTGAGAAATTCATTATCAACAGGTATGGCATCCCTGACGCTCTCATATTTGATAACGCTTCTTACTTTTCATCACTGAAATTGACTGAATTTGCTATTGATAAATAAATCCACATAAGGTATGCAGCAAACTATTACCCCCATGGAAATGGAGTTGCAGATTCCTCAAATAAGAACCTCATATGCATAATTCGTAAGTCTATCATGGACAACCAGAGGAACTGGCACAACACTCTAACAAATTCCCTTTGGGCCGATAGGGTCACCCCAAAAGTGGCCTTAGGAAACTCCCCATACTTCCTCGTCTATGGACAGGAAGCCATCCTGCCTCCCAACGTTACCCTTCCCTCTTTACAGCTCTCCCAAGCTTCAAGAGGAACCCCCTCTGCCTTACTTCAAGAGAGGATCAACCAACTGATGAGGTTGGAGGAATTGAGAGATAAAGCCAGAAATAAATTCAGGAATCACCAAATGATTGTAAAAATATGGTTTGATCATCATCTGGCAGGAGATAAAGACTTCCAAATAGGAGAGCTAGTCCTGAAATGGGACAAGTTGAGTGAGCCAAAAGGTAAACACACGAAATTCCAACACTTATGGCTGGGCCCATTCCAAGTTGTTGAAAAAATTGGTCAAGGAACTTACAGGTTGAAAATGTTACAGGGAGAGACTGAAAAGCTCCTTGTTAATGGCCAACATCTGAAGAGATACTTCCAGTAGCCACCACATGGTGGTTACCTCCTAAGTAGGTTAGAGTTCATTTCATTTTGCTGTTAGTTTAGTTGTATTTCTGTCTTTTCCTTTTGTTTTCTGCAAAGTTTATTTTCCTGTTGTTTTGAATTACAGTTCTTTTTCAGCCAACTGATTTCGGTCCTCCAGCCTCGTTTTACCTTTCATATTTGCCCTCATTCACCACATTCAGCCTTTCCCTTCCTCATTAACCTGCTGATGATTCTGTTGTTCCTAAATCCATCATTACCTTGCAAATCAAACAAATTTTCAATCAGCCCATGAGAACTTGAAAATCAGCTATGGAATTCAAACCAAGCCACTCATTGGCATCTGTTGAGAACTGGGTAAGATCTGTTGATAACTTGGATATCTGGAGCATGTAGGGGCATCTTTATAAAACAAAAATGTGTAACTACAATTGGACTGGCATGGAGGGACGCTGCATTTTGAATAAATCCCACTCAGACCTAGCCTATACTTAGCTGTAAGGTTTGCAGTCATTCTCCATTGGTTCCATCCACCACACTAAGTTTCCCAATACCTATCATCTACAAGTAAACCTCCTTTCATGGGCTAAACTCACTATCATATACCTGTGGCAAATCCAATTGTGCTCTAGTCCTTGTGCTTGAAACTGGAAGGACTTATTTAAAAAGAAAATGAAATGTCAGGTCCTTGTGCCAACCTAGAAGGACAAGTTGTTTGGGAAGCCAGTTAGAGTAGGGACTGTTGTTGGGCTTAGAGTACTAGTTGATACAACAAACCCAACCTTTCTTAAGCGGTTTAAAAATATGGCAAGATCCATGACTATGCCCCATTCAATCATATGAAAATACAGCACTGAAATTCTTATATAAAGTGCAGAAAAACATATTTGTATCAAGTTTGATGAACAATAAAGAGCTGAGGTACACACCTAAATAGGTATGGACAGACCAATGATGCCCCGAAAAGGATTTTTTAAAGTGGGAAATAGGTAAAGGGAGGTCAATAAGCCCCATAATACTGCCATTGGAGAATGCCTGTCAAAATCCTATCAGTAAGTAAAAGATACTTGTCGCTTTCCCACCTGAAGCAATTAATGTTGAAGTGGAACCCATGCTTGTCCATCTATATAGTCTGCATTTCAAGTTTATCCTAACACCCTGATGTTCTATTGATCCAAGGTTTATTTGGAAATAGAGATAATTGGTTCGCCCAACAGTTCGCCATTTGTTGTGGCCAGAACCACCACCCTATCAAAAATTGCCTTGGCTGCAATTTTGAATGGGTCCCCTAAAACTCAGTCTTCTACCTCTCTGAATGATCTATTTAGTCCCAGCGAGTTCAAGTCATTTCCGAGCCAAGTCTCCAATTCCTAATGGTCAAGACCCCCCCTTTTACCTAACCCCTGTTGCACAGTCTTCTCATCACCCTTCTTAACCCACCTTTCATTTCCTCTATAGGGACCTTTCCAACCCAAAGAAAAACCTCTTATCACACCTTACTCCTTTATAACCATTTACAAAGGAAATCCTTCATAAATATGCATAAATCACCCCTTTTTTCTTATCACAATCAACATTAAAACGCATCAAATACATGGCTTCCATACTTGACAGTTTTATTAACCAAAATGCACATATTTCGGGTCCGGAGCCCCATCGCATATTCTTCGAAAAACAATGAAGTCAGGGTTTCTCAAAGGGAAGGCTTACGTCGCGGATTCGAAAGGATTATTGACCATAGTTCATATGCATATCGGGTCCGCCTCCCCTATCGATTATCGCAATCGGCAGATCTCATGGTTTATACATAAGGCGATTTGTGATACAACGGACCTGCCAATAATTATAGGCTCCGGTGTATGAATTTGAAGTTTGGCTGTATGGCCTAGCTATGGGTTTTCATGTATATTCATGTGTATTCAATAAAATGTCATGGTCGCAATTTTTAATGGAAAATCCCATCTTCCGGACCCGATAAGGTATGCATTCTCGTATATGATGTTTCAAGTCTGGATCTCAGATCCGGTTATGTGTTTTGCGAGGATTTTTAGTGTAAATCATATTTCCACCTACGAGACCAAATCAACACGTAGATTAAAGACCAGGGGTCAATTCTTTCACGATTGTTGCTCTTGATGTTATAAATGCTTCATGAAGGAAAGATTTGTGTTTTTTAAGCATTTTTATCATATCTGTATAAGTGTGACTGATGTTAGCTATCTATGCAGGCGAGAACTGAGAGAAGGCAAGTGGACCTAAAGAGTTTATCCATGCAGATATGTCTATTTGAATATTGGGCTTTAGGCGTTGGCAGTCATATTTCAAGGTGTTTCCTATGAAAGTGAAACTACCCCAGATTTCATCATGAAGGGATGACACACACTCATCCCCTTCTAATCAACAACCATTCATTTCCCTAGGAAATGAAGTGCTCCAGTGACAGGAAACGCCCTCTATGTGTCAGCAGTGACACTGATTGTCTTCATCTATGTATTTTGATCTGTATAGTGAAAGAGGAAAGAGGGAAGGTGAAAAGGCGAAAGGGGAGACCGAGAGTTATTTTCCAGTTGCATAAATATTCCCTCCAGATATGAAATGAGGGCTTTTTGTTTGGACAGAACAACTTTAGTTTATTGTGAATAAAGAAAGATTGTTTAGTTCAATGAGGAGCCTGTGTTTGAGATTGAATTTCTTCCTCTCTTATGTGTTTTGATCAGAATGTTGTTGTTGGCATAAATGCAAATGTATATTTGTTTTTTTTGTGCATATTGATAACTTATAGTTCATGCTTATGCCTAGTTATTTGAATATGATTCGACATCATGGTTATATCATGAAAGGTTGTTGATTCGAAATTATGTTAGACATCAGTTGCAAGCTTTTCTTCCATAAAATGGAATGTGTATTCCTGTATGAATGATTGGATTGCAATTAAGAATTAATGTAGCCTGGTCTTATGTGAACCAGTAATTGATTCATTTAGACTTGGAAATCATATATGATGTTTAACCTCTCTTTATCATGCTCCTACAGGATAGATTAGGATAGTTAGGACATAGAATAGAGTAGTTAGAAGAAGCGTAGATAGGATTCAATACATAGTGGTTAGCTGTTTTATTTTTTTGATGTAATTGAAGCCTTCTTCCCAAAAGCAATATTTCAACTCATTTAACATTTTATGGGGTCCCTAAAACCCATTGGAACTAGCCATTCCAAACGAGGGCAGGTCTAATTGGGGCTTGCGATCAAGTTAGTTCCCCTCATTGGCACATCAAAAATTCACTATGTCAACATGTCCTAAGTTCAACAAGGACAAAAATAAGAGGAAATGAGAAGAATCCCACATTACCCAATAAGTGAAAGAAGAAGAGAAGAATCAGAAGAAGAAATCCCCTCTTGATCTCTACTATGTCTGATATCAACTTCTTCACATAAGTTCTCTTTAAAATTATTGGTATCATAGGAATATGTAGTAGCATGATATAATGCATGATTTATGAGAATGGCATCTTCAAGAATATAGGAGCATTATGCGAAGATAACTCAGATAGAGATAATCATTTAGGAGGGATGTAGCCACTGAATGACCTCATCAATGCATAAAAGAATGATCATGATCATGAAGAATCATCATAGAGGGCCACTATCATCAATAGGAAGGAGTATTTGCAGGATGAGCACTATAAGAATCCTTCGTTGTAATATTCAATAGAAGGTTCATGATTTTGAGAAAAAGTAAATGTATCGATGAAAAATCCACCTATGGGGATTCAAGAAAGGATGTAGGTAGAGAAAGATGTAAGAAAGAAAAGAAGATTGAGGTAATATCAATCAAGGAAGTTGAGGTGATTAAGAAAGAACTAATATGAGGTATGTGTGCATCTATGTTTTTCAGTTAATTCATGTCATCATTTGTATTAATGAGCATGGGGAATTTCTCTAGAATCATGGTCAAGAATAGGGTAGATCTCTTTCATTAAGAATATGCACGAAGGCATGGTTCACACACTAATAAAAGTCAACATGAGAAATGACCTCATATGGAGTATGAGGTGATTGACTAGGAAACCTATAAAGAAGCATATGGGAAAAGAGATCAGGGATAAAAGGACACCATGGACACTAGGAATCAACATCTGATAGATTTGTTAAGACATCTCCCAGAAGAAGGCACGAGAACTTTGACAAAGAAAGAAAAAGATCAAAGGACGCTTGACACCTAAAAAGGCCTTAGAGATATGAAACATGCAGGATGTTAATGGTTCAAGCCAACAAAATATGTCATGATGAAGAGCCATCTTAAAAGGTACTATTTGACTTAACGTTATATTTTTTTTTCTTGGGTAATATCTGGATGGGGTCATGCAGGTCTACTGGAACAAGAGTTGTAAGAGAAATAGCAACTGGCATTCATGTTGTGGATGGAAATTCTTGAAAGAAGCATGATGATAAAGAAGTAGTCATATGAATAAGGTTCCATATATGTATGAATAAGGTCACTTTCCATGAAGAGAGGAATCACATGACAAACTGAGAAGGAAAGTGATCAATGGTTGATGCCCTACAAGGAAGAATCTCGACTAAATTTCATGACATTAAGGAAATAAAGTGATCAAGCAGCTAAAGGACCCACAAAAAGAAGTTGATTATGAAAACAAGAGTCCCTAATTGAAAGGGAACTCTGAAAAGTCCCTAATTAAGAGGGAGCTTGGGCAAGTCCTTGGTCAGAGGGAACTTGGGTACATTACTTTATAGGAATGGGCATATCTTCCCTAGTTGAGAGGGAAAGATAGACACAACATTTTTTTCTTCACTTGGGAAGAAAGAATGGAGGATTGGGTAATGATCTAGCATATGATGCTCTTTGAGGATGTGTAGGGCATCCAAGACAAGAGTAGGAAAGAGGATTGATATTCTTTGAGGACTAGGAACCCACAACGAGAATAGTCCTAGAAGGTCATAATCAGTGAACACTCAAGTGGGTTGGTACCTTGAGAGACAATGATGAAGGTATTTATAGGCATTTCTCTCAACAACATTATGCTCTGATCATATGAGAGATAAATTTGTTGGTCAAGGCCTTCCTATGGAAACAATGTTGGTTACTATGATGCTATAACAAATGGATTTCCAATTCGATTTCTCTTATGTGAATTCTTTAGCTTGAAAATGTCCAAACATCTTGTAAGTAATTTATGAATACCTCTCTAGTTAAGAGGGAGTGTTTAAGAAAGTGTAACTAGTTTCGACCTTCATAAATGTAATTCTAATATTTTTACTTGTAAAATAAAATAATTCTTATTTTTTTCAATTGTAAAAATGAGTTTCTTGCTCATTGCATAGATCTAGAACATGTTGAATTGCTATAGTAAAGTCAAAGAGTCAATTTAATTATGAAACACCCATTTAAGGGCATGTTGCACTATGTAAATATGTCAAATATGATCCTCCAAAGAAAATACAAGTCTCATATTCATGTCGGCTCAAAAATGAATTTGTATGAACTTAAGGACAAGTCGACCTCACTAGCTCAAGTCAGCCCAAATAGGAGGGACAGACTCCTATATATAGGGTAACTCGACCTCACAAAAGTAGCATCAAGTGATCTCTGAAATCAGCGAAGAAAAGAGAGAAGGAAAGGGTGAAAAAAGGAGCAGAAAGGTGCCTCTAGTCCAGTGAAGAAGAAGGAAAAGGAAACTAAGTTTTAGAGGACTATTTTGGGGCTAATTTTTGTCACATGTGCGAAGGAGAAAGGGTATCTCTATTGTCATATCAAATCCATAAGTGTAGCAACATAAGAATATTTCAATTGGGTGAAAAAGAGGCTCCAAATAGGGCTCCATCTCAAGAGAAGTAGATCCCACATCAAGTGAAGGAAGGGAGCAAGAAAGAAGGACAACTTTCAGCCCAAATCATCCACATGTGTGAGAAAAATCAGATTTGCAGTAGAGTTAAGAGGATCAACCTCTAACTCAAAAATATACCTCAAGGAAACTCCCATCCTCTAGCCTAAGCATCAAGAAAAAGGAAGCCTGCCAAGCGAGGAAAAGAAAGGAAGGAATCTATTGTAGCATAGGTCTCTAAGGAGACCTAGGGTTTCTACAGTTGGGATACAAGTTTCTGGAAGAAGAGAGAAGGAAGAGACCGGAATGCAGTGCAAAAGGAGGCATTGATTGAAGGACAAAAGGAAAGTTTCAAAAGAGAGATTGTGTCTTGTGCTTGGAGGATCTACTCGTCAAGGGTCTAGGGTTGTCATTTGTCAATTGAAGCTTCAATAAGAGAAATTTGTAGAAGGGTTTTCCTCTATAGGTGGGAGAGGTTGTTTCCCTTGCTGGGAGCCAACATCTTGTGTTCTTGTCTCTTTTGTTTTGGTAATTGTTTTATGAAGTAAGAGAACACACTAATAATAATAAGAGAAGATTGTGATGACAAGAAAAAGAAAAAGTAACTCACAAATAGTTATCATCGTTAGAAGAATCTCAACCTACCTCGATGCCCTAGTTTCTTAAACATGTCCAACTCATCTTGAAGCATGTGCAACACTGTCCTGAGTACGATGGGACCACCAATGTTCTTCTTCATGTTTTATGCGCTCAGCTACAAGTCATTGTTAGTGGCCTTTGCATTTACTACTCCATGTACCTATTGACCTCCAACCAGACTTGGATCTTCTCAATGGCTTGGGTCAGGGAACCGATTGAAGGGATCTTGTGTGTCCTCACCATTACATCCAGACTCTTGAGCAACCATGCATAGGAAGCATCAATGTAACTAATGAGCGAGGGTAGATGCTCATAGTTCTGGATCAACATCCAAATCCATGCTTTGTCTAGAACTTCCTACGGCTTCATTATCTTCTGCAAGTAAAGAGGGGCTCCCTTGTAACTCATTTTCCATTCTTCTACACGTGTAATAACAACATGTATGTCCTTGAGAGATTGGACAATATTAATGCATCGCTGCTGAAAACCATATAGATGATCAACTTCCTTGTGCACTGTGATAAATCCCTCATAAATTTTCCACATGGTGGTCTCAAGAGTCGATACTTCAGCAACTATCGCTTTCCTCATCTCTACCATAGTGGATCCTAAGGATTATTCTTCCCTCTACCTGGCCGCTTCCAATTCCTTTTCCATCTTATCATTCTCTACTAACAAGAACTTGATATTTGAGCATGTGGCTTCTGCATAAGCCTTAGTGGCATCGGTCATGGCAGTTGGATGCCTTCTAACATCTGACACTATCACCCTTTTCTTCATAAATGTAGGTGATGCATGATCATATGGGAAATTCTTTCTTTGTGCCTGTACAATCTTTTGTTGCAACTCATCAAAGTATATATTGTACACATCCATCACTGGATCATCATCAAGGAGAATAGCCTCTCCTTTCTCACTCGGGACTAGTTTTGATAGTGGAGGTGGTGGAGACTACAGGGCAACCTCATATGCTCTCTACATGAGGTTCGCATATTAGTCATGTGGCTCCTATGCTAACTCCATCTCCATCTCTTCAACCATTTGCTCAATCTACTGAGAAATTTCCCGATCCTACAACTATTCACCCTCTTCTTCATTTGTTAGTTTTTCTAACTCTTCAACCTGCATTGGCGCAGTTTGCTCTATGGTTGCGCCTTTCCCTTCTTCTTGTTCCTATTTCTTCTTCTCTTCCCTCTCTCTCCTTCTTAGCTCCTCCTCTTCTTTCAGTTTCTTCCTTTATTCCTAAAACTTCCTGTTTGCTTCCTCCAACCTTTTCTTTTCTCTCTTCCTTTACCCTTCTCTCTTTATGCGTTGTTTCCTCTTTTCCTCCACTGCAAAAGATGCTTTCTTGGCGAGAGGATATTCTTTGAACTTGTATCTTTTCTCAGCCTTTTGGTTCTCAACAATATTCCTCTTGCCTTTATCCTGCATTGGTTTTTTTCTTATTGTTGTTGTTGTTGTTTCCTACGATGCTGCTACCTGCAGAGAAACTTTCCATTATACGACTATGCTGACTCATGTTCATTGAGCTTAGAGGATTTGTACCAATACCTTCAAGGATCTTCCTCTACCCAATGAAATGTCTCATGAATCCATGGATAATACATCTTCACACAGTGGTTTTTGAATATATAGTGGGGATCATATGGATTGTAGTCTTTGGTGTCAAACTCGAACTTTTCTAAGTCCTTGGCCTTGGCATCCACATCCTTCAATCTCCTAATCTCATACAATCCAATCCACAAAAGAAGAGCAGGCCATGGTGCCTTCTTCCTCCTATGTAGCCCTATTGATAACCCTATGGAGATGTGATACACAACCTCTTGCATGATCAACTTATCTGTGTAAAACATTGGTAGCACATGCAGAGGCTTCTCTTTACCAAACATCCTGATGAAGGTTCCACCGGGTGAGCCATACAAATTTGCAATGTTAAGTAATGCCTCCATCGCTTTTGGGACATGCAAGGTGGAGCATGCTCAGAGATCAACTTGTAAACCAGGATGATGAAATGGTCAGATAGCCTCATCATGACTCCTTGGTAGCTGCACTCAGAAAGAAACTTGCAATCAATATTCATAGTAGTCTCTGATGGTGTCCATGTCTAGCCCATGCCAAGGAACTGATTTTGGGCACAGATTGCATCAAGTAGGTATGCGGACATATAGATTCTCACTTTCTCATCCTTAGGTTAATGGCCTTTTGTCTTTCTCCAACCTGTCCAACACAACCACCCAATTCTGTGGAAAGGTCTTCATGCTCTCTTGACCGTATAGTCAGCATGCAAAGATTATCAAGAGTTGGAAAGCTTTTCTAAGTGACTTAGTCTTGTAAACATGATTGGGTGTCGATCTGAACTTCGACGGCTCTTTCACCCAGTGCTTTATGATGTCTCTAGTGTTCACATTGTTGTGGGTGGCATAGAAAAGTGCATCCATGTGGTTCACCAGTTGTGGTAAGTGATACATCTGATGATAGTTTTCGTCCTAAATATAGCAAGATGTGTTCCACTGGCACTGCTTAATTACATTGTCTCATGATCGGTATGTGAGACAATCTAGTGGATGATGTCCATACATGGGAAGGCGGGGTACTTGCATGCAACCTTATATAATCCTGACTGGTGGATGTTGACATATACTTGTTGATATTATAGATCTTCCTTGAAGTTCTCTACAAAGATATCCTTGATTTCCTACCATGTTATCTTGATGTCCTTCTCTATGAACAGTTGTGTGTCTGCATAAACTAACAAGTTCACTGACAGTTGTTCAACTACATCCCCAATGCTTCTCAAGACAGAATCCTTTGATGTATCTTTCTTGGAAGCCATGTTACCCATAATGTTAAAGATCTTCTCAACAACTACTGCACTTGGAGGCAGAGAGGACACTCATGGCATGCAAATGTTAGCTTGAAATAGAATTAACTTCAAGAAGAGACCAAGCAACAAACTGGCCAACTGCTGAGACGCATTGCACAATTATAGCTCTTAGAGGTGAGTGACTGTTAGTTGGATCTACACATTGCATAGTCCCAGCTGCCAGTGGGGAGGTAATACTGCCTGGAACTACGCAATGCACAATGCAGTCTGCCTTGAGCTAGTTGGGATTATGCATTGCGTAATCCCAATGGCCAAGGCTTTGGGACTACCTCATGGAATTGTGTAGTGCACACTTGGAGACGGGCCTTGGTAGCCTCTATGAAATTCCTGGAGCCAAGGCATAGCCTTGAGATCTAGAAATGCACAGTGCATGCCAGGAAGAACTAGATTCGGGCCAAGGAAGGCCAGGTCTACACAAGGGCAACATGAAAATCAGTAGATTTGAAAGTGTAAGTGATGTTTGGTGCAAATCTAAGTGAATTATGATGCATGCAATCAAAACAAGTGAAGGAATCGATTAAACTGAAGAATAATGAAGCTTGTGGAGAGTCACCGCAACGGAAACTGTTGGTGAAAAAGATGGGTATTGCATGTGACACTTAGGAAGGTAATGAAAAACTTAAAAAAACACTTCTACAAGCTAAAAAAAATAAAAATTCCAGTGTTCATTCAATAAAACGGGTAAAACAACACTCTCACAAGAAAAGGAAACAAAAGCGACAGAAAAAGCAGTGAAAGACTAGAAAAGCAAGACTTACTCGGAAAAGTTGCGATGACTATGCTAAAGGTTACTAGATATCCTTGGGAATGCTAGAGCTCCAGTATCGAATGTGAAAATGATCTTTGGTGGCATCCATTAAATAGATTGGATGATTTACGGTTTATGATGTGAAGGCCAAAAATTTAGGAAAAAGTGACACATGGCGGTAGTTTCCAAAAATAACTCAAGTGTAACTCTAACTACTAAAAATAGATCCCTATTTTTTAGAAATGGTTTTTCACTTTTTTCTTTTTACTTCTTCAGGAAAGGCTTGGAGAGATTGCATAGTTCCAGGAGAACTGTGCAACTCACTGGCACATGCATTGGGCAGCTACTGAGGGAATTCTTCTGCCCAATTCCTCGGCTAAGTGGCTCTAGCTGCCTTTCATGCTCTACGTAGTTTCCCAGCTTAAGGCAGGCCTCTAGCTAGGTTTGCGAAATTCTAGAGATAAACCTCACTGTTGGCTTGAACTACGCATTTCTTGAGAGAAAGTCTAGTTGCCTTCTAGGATTGCATAACTTATTAAGGCAAGCCTAGAACCAAATTGCAACCAAGCCAAGAGGTCAGTTTGTGGTTAGACAACAAAGCAAGTAAGAAAACATAAGCTATAAAGAAAAATATAAAACTTAATGAAAGCACAAGTACCTAGGTCAGTTCAAGATAAGCTACTTGGATTTTAGTAGGGAGGCTCCAAAACGAAGCATAGGAAAATTTTGGATGGTGGTTTTAGCCACTACAACATTGGCAAAACACTGGTAGAACTCCAACTCTCTATATGAACCTTGTCTCATGAAAAGTAAGTCTAACTCTTCTGGAAGTATTGTTCCATTCTTTGATTTTCATGGTTCCTTCCTTAGCTTTAGTTAAAGATTTAGTCCCTCCCATTCTCTTTTATCATTAACACACATACTAAGCCAAGTCAACTGAGTTGTTTCAATTGGGGATAAGGGTTGTATTGATACACAAGTAATATGGATTGTTAGATTTTTAGTTTCATCTTTGGTGTTTCTCCACTGCCAATAGACCTCGACAGTACCCCAACGAAGTCACTTCGAGAACACAAGCATTTCTCCACTACCAGTGAGCCTAGACAGTACCCCAAAAGAGTTACTTGCTTCACCTCCCTACACAAGAAGCCTTTCTCTTCTTTTTCCTTTATTTTATTTTTATTTTTTTCATCTTTCAAAAATTTGTGCATATGCGCTTATTTATTTCATGAGGCGGAAGAAGGATCACGGCTTATTGAGAGAAGAGGTTGTCCCTTCAGATAAGGATGTTTATATATACCTCTAACATACTTGTTAAGGTTTTTCCCCTTTACCTTACTCTACTTGACTGATTTGACGCGGATTAACGAAATATTAAAAAACGATCAAAGTAGGTGGTACTAGTTAAAAATGTAAGTGTTGTGATTTCACCAATACTCACTCTGAAAGGAGCATATTTTCCATCAGGTTATCATCGACTGGAAGAAATGCAATATATTCATAAGGAGAGGTTATAGACAGATAACCAAATGTTGATAGTTGTACAAGTCCTCTTGTATTTCACCCTGCTTGTTTGAAGAAGCAAAACATGGTTTCATGGGGAAGATGATACTATAGGTGCATAAAAAAAATAGACAAGCAAAGGAAATAAGTAAAATGAAGCAAAAACAAAACAAAACAAGAAAGAAAAAGAAAATAGGAAAGCAAACACTACTCCTACTCCTAAGCTAAATAGAACATGGGCCTACTTATGTGAAGTGATATTTCCAATGCAGCCGCCAGCTCATTGGTTGACCCATGTGAATGATGGCATGGTTAACAAGAAAGATATTTAGGAAAACTAGCAAACAAGAAAGATAAAGCAATGAAAACCAACACGTTCGAAGTTTGAATGCATCCACAGAAAAGAAAATATTAAAAGCACATGAAAATCACTCTGCAGATGTATCATGGTGTCATATCACATTGTTGAGAAATGGCAACAAGAAATTCCATTTTTATTTCTCCTTATATTAAACCGAGAATTAAAATAGAATTCTATTCTCATAGCAACTTGGAAATAGTTAATTAAGTTTAATTAACTTAATTAGCTTAGGAATTTTGAGTTGGAAATATTTCTGTAGTCATTTATATGTTCTCCCTAAGTTTTAGGTGTCCAGTATGAGTTTAAATTGAGTTGGAAATTAGATCACTCACTTTATTGAGTTAAGTTAAGTTGAATTAGTTCCAAACTGTATGAGGAATTAATAGAGGACTAACAGTCAGTTGGTGCACTGATGCATCCACTAGTGCTACTCTAGTTAACTGAATATTCCCTCATGATAAACTTATGCATATCAGTTTAGAGAAAGACCCAGTTGAGACTAGAGTGCATGGACATTCTACTCTATATGGTATTATTTACTGTAGTGTAAATATCATGCATGCATCAGAGATTGATCCTATGTTTCGATTGTGCAGTTTTGTAAGCATGAATTCCTTTTAAATATGGTTTATTCATCCTAGGAATAACACAAGAGATTAAGGGCTTGGAGAGCTACAGAATTGGCTAAGTGTTGGCCAAGAGCTAGCTTGTGAGCTAAGAGATTTGAGCATATGTGTGCGGAATTGTTCTAGTGAGAACAAGGTTTGTATCTTCACTCATATTTCTCATATTTGCAATATAGATAGCAGGGTTTTGAGCAATGGCTTTCCCCAGATACATCTTGTGTTATGTCTCATTGATTTATCTTCTTCTTGTTCATATTTTTTTCATCGATCTATTGGCTTCTGCTGGTTGAAAGTAGGAGTATATTCTTGTCCTGTGCTTTAGTACATTGCATGAACTTGTGAATATATAGGATTTTCTATATGGTATTGGAGCTTAGAACATTATACTAGAGGAGATTTCAAAGTTTTGAGTTTTGGGTTACAGGTGAAATTCGAATTTGCAATACATACTTCAAGATCTGCACATGCATTCTATGGTTTGTGGCTCGAGTATGCCTTGGAAGGAAGAAAAATTTTAGAGCTTGGAGGGACAGAATAGAGGTTGTGTTGGAGGATAATGGCTTGAAGGAATTCTTTGATTAAGAAATTCATAAGCTAGCAGTATCGGATGGACAGAATTTGACCGAATGGAAGAAGTGTGTGGCAAAGGCAAGGCAGATAATCCTTGACGGAGTTCGAGATCACATTTTCTTGAGTCTCCATGGCAAGGAAAATCCAAATTCTATGTGGAACACATTGATAAACTTGTATCAGAACCATAGTGACCAAAGGAAATTGGCACTAAAGGACAAACTTCAAAAAATCAAAATGGAGAAAGGCGAGAATATTCCAAAATACTTGACCAAGTTCACTCAATGTCATGATGAACTTGGAAGTGTTGGAATCACGGTTTCTAAGTCTTACTCTTCTGGGACTTCCAAATTGTTCGCATAGTTATTAGGACTTTGTCAATGGTCGGGAGAAGCTACCAGATTGGGGACGACTGTGGTCAAATTTGATGCAGGAGGAGATTAGGAGGAACACCAAGGATGGCTCTTCATCAAAGGCTGATGATGAAGATAATTGTGCCTTAGTGATTAAGGCGAAGAAGGGGGAAGGGAAAGAATCCTATTCCAAGTTGGATTCTTATCATAAAGGTAAGAAGAAAGACATGATGAAAGTTGAGTGATTTCATTGCCATGAGCTGGGCCATTTTGCTACAAATTTTCCACTCAAGAAGTCCAAGAAGAAGTCCTGAGGAGGAGCGGCAAGTGAGGCTTTGGCCTCTCGATTCGAATTGGAAATTTCCCTCATTGCATGCATAGTTTCATTAATGATGGGAATTGTATGGTACTTAGATAGTGGAACTTCATTACACATGACTAGCGACAAATATTTATTCAGTGACCTGGAGGAGAAAGATCTCCAAATGCATATCAAGATGGGTGATGATGGGAAGTATAGTCTTACTCCTTTGGGCATGATTACTTTTCAGAGGGAGAATGGAGCTCCACTCACCTTGAAGAATGTTATGTATGTGCCCGGGCTGAAGAAGAACTTGGTATCTATTTCCATGCTTGCGCATAAAGGCTATGATGTGATCTTCTCGAAAGGAAAGGCATTCCTTTGACACATAGCCACGGGTCAAGTAAAGAATATAGGGATTTAGGTGAAGAATCTCTATAAGGTGGAGGTAGAGGAGTGTGCTTCTTTGATCACAAAATAAAAAAGGGTACAGAGCCAAGACGTTGGCGATTTGTGGCCCAGACGATTGGGCCACTTGCATCATGGAGCTTTGAATATATTGCATCATATCTCTACTGGTCTTCCCAAAGGTACGCTTGGGCTAGTTGATACATGAAATGGGTGTACTTTGGGAAAATACACCAAGTCTTCCTTTCAAGACAGAGATAGTGGAGCATAGGCTATTCTAGATCGATTCCATTTAGATGTGTGTGGACCATTCTCGACAGCATCCATAGCCAATCATAGGTATTATGTTATATTTGTTTATGACTATTCTCGTAAATGTTGGATATTTTTCATGCAAAAAAAAGGATCAAACTTTCAAAAATATTTGTGAGTTTAAAGCATTGGTGGAGAAAGATTCGGGAAAGAAGGTTAAAGATCTATGGAGTGATGATGGTGGTGAGTATGTCTCAAATGAGTTTAAGAATGTATGTGCAGTGGAAGGGATTAAATAGGAGTTGACGGCACCCCATAACCCTCAGTAGAATGGGGTGGATGAGAGGAAGAACAGAAGCATAGTAGGGGTAGCAAGGGCGATGTTGCATGATCAGGGCCTACCACTACACTTGTGGGTTGAGGCATGCAACATAGTGGTTTATGTTCAGAAGCATAACCCACATCAAATACTTGAGATGAAGACACCAGAGGAGGCTTATTCCAATAAGAGGCCAGATGTTGGTCACCTCAGGATTTTTGGGTCATCGGTATATTTCCATATGACCAAAGATGCACAGAAGAAGCTTGAGCCTATAAAAGCATTAGGGATATTTATGGGGTACACGGATACACCTCACAACCATTAGGTGTACTTTCCGACCAGCATGATGAAAGTGGTTCACAGGGATGTCAAATTCCATGAGGAGAAGGCCATGCGAGTTTCCCTTGAGAGGCAGCTTGAGCTACATGCAGATGAGGAGATTTTAGCTCCTAAGGTTGAGGAGCCTTAGATTGATGTGGATAATCCACATGCAGAGGATCTGGGAGTGGAGACATCCACTCAGGAAGATTCTTCCAAAGAGGGAAGAAAGCGCACCAGAGATGCTGACAAATTGTTGGATGATGCACAGGAGAGAGTGGGAGCACCCACTTCTCAGCACAGGTAGAGGAGGTCACCTGAGAGTTACACTGGATACATGGCTCTTATGGGTGAATTTTTTGTGATGGAGCCATCTTCCTTTAAGGAAGTAGTGCAGCAGATAGTTTGGGTTGATGCCATGGTGGAGGAGTATGACTCCATAGTTTGTAACATTGTTTTGGATGTGGTCCCGAGACCAGAGGACAAGTTAGTGGTGAGCTCCCGTCGGCTTTACAAGGTAAAGCAAGCTGTAGATGGTAGCATGGAGAAGCATAAGGCTAGATTTATGGCTCGTGGCTTTTCACGGGTAGAGGGGATTGACTATGATGAGAACTTTGTTCCTATTGCAAGGTACTCATAAATAAAATCTATATTGGCACTATCAGCACAGATGGGTTGGAAGATACATCAGATGGATGTGAAGATAGCTTACCTCAATGGAATGATTGAGGAAGAGGTGTACATAGAACAACTTGAAGGTTTTGAAACCTTTGACCATGAGTCGCATGTGTGTCAGCTCAAGAGAGCATTGTATGGGCTGAAGGAAGCACCCCATGCTTGGAACACTAGGATAGATAACTACTTCGCCGGGTTGGGCTTCACAAAGAGTGAAGCAGATGAAAACCTACACCACATAGTGGTGGAAGGTAAATTTTTTATCATTGTAATTTATGTTGATGATCTCATATTGACAGGTGATGATGAGTTGATCAAATCTTGCGAGGAGGACCTTGCAAGAGAGTTTGAGATGAAGGACATCGGGCTCATGATTAATTTCTTGGCATGGAGGTATGGCAGGGAGATGGGGATTTGTTTGTGTCTCGAGGAAATTATGCCAACAAGATACTCATGAGATTCTGCATGGAGAGTAACAAACCCATGGAGACTCCTCTAGCAGGTAACTGGAGGAAGGAGGATTCTACTTCATGAGAAGTAGTGGAAGCTATTGTTTACAAGAAGCTTGTGGGTTCACTCATGTACTTTGTGAACACATGGATTGATATGTGTTATGCAGTAAACCATCTCAGTCAAGTGATTGTTAAGCCTACCAAGTTGTATTGGAAGGTGGAAAATCATGTGTTGAGATACCTCAGGGTCACTTCTCAGTATGGATTATGGTACATATGGACAGAGGGAGTGAATATTCAAGGCTTCACCGATGTAGATTGGGCAGGGAGTCTATCCAACAGGAAGAGCACATCGGGAGGGATCTTCGGTATTGGGTCAACAACAATTTCTTGGTACAATAGGAAACAGAGATCAGTTGCACTCAATTCAGCAAAGGCCGAGTACATGGTTGTGAGTCATGCAGCATGTGAGGCCATCTGGATGAGGAAGATCCTGGTTGGTGTATTTGGTCAGCAGATGGATCCAACTATGATTTATTGTGATAATTAGAGTTGTATCAAACTATCTGAAAATCCATTTTTTCATGATCAATCCAAGCATATTGATATTCGATATCATCATCTCAGAGATTGTGTATTGAGGCAGATTATGTTGTTAGAGTACATTCCCACGGAGGAGCAATATATTAGAAAAATAGAGAGATGCAAAAGAATGAAATTAAATCTCATTGATCAAACTACTTAGAAAACTAGTACATTATATAGCCACACATAGACAACTTCTAGGACAATCTAGATCCAAATAATTCGGATCACCAACTCACAACACAAGCTACGGAGACACAACTCATGATAGATAGACTCAAACACTAACTACGAGAATACAATTCAGCAACTCTATCTGGACATATCATTACTAAATTATTCCAACATCCCCCCTTAATGGAAAAATGGATTTTCAACAGTGCCTAGTTATTGTCTACATATTTCAAAGTTCATCTTTCCAAGAGGCTTGGTAAATATGCCAGCTACATTCTCACTTATATTAAAATAGACTAAATGAATATCATTTGATTATATCTTTTCTCTTACAAAATGATGTTGGACTTCAATATGTTTTGTTCTGGCATGATAAATTAGATTATTTTCCAGCTTCATGGAACTCTAGTTGTCACATTTGATGCTTGTTGGTCCTCTTTGTTTTTCTCCAATATCTTCAAGAATCCTCCTTAACCAAATAGATTCATAAGTTGCATTGTTCAAGGCTCTATATTCATCTTCTGTGGATGACAAAGAAACAATTGGTTGTTTCTTGTTGCTCCATGATACAACCCCCGATCCTAAATTGAATGCATATCCAGAGGTTGATCTTCTATCATCTGGATTTCCAGCCCAATTTGAATCAGAAAAGCCTTCCAGCTCAACATAAAATTCATTAGTATACAAAACACCAAAATAAAGTGTTCCATATAGATATCTAAGGACTTTATTTTCTGCTTTCCAATGGCTTTCATAAGGATTAGCCATAAATTTACTAAGGATGCTGACAGAATATGTTATATCCAGCTTGGTAGTGGTGAGGTAGTTCAACCTTCCCAACAATTGATGATACAAAGTTCCATTCACTTATTTAGATCCATCATCATTATACAACTTGGCATTCTGCTACAAAGGAGTAGACACTGATTTGCATTCTAACATATGAAACCTTTCAAGGATTGTCTTTGCATATTTTCTTTGTATGATGATTGTTGTACTAGATTCCCTCCAAATTTCAAGACCCAAACAATAATGCAATTCACCAAGATCCTTCATTTCAAATACTGTGACAACTAAAATTTCATTTCTTCAATCAACCTGAGTGCACTCCCTATTATGATAAGATCGTCAACATACAAAGATATCAAGGCAATGTTCACATCGTCATCTCTCTTGATGTACAAGTTAGGGTCACTTTTTCTTCTCAAAAAACCTTTTTAATAAAAGAATGAATCAATTTTCACACACCAAGACCTTGGTGCTTGTTTCAAACCATACAAAGATTTCTTTAACCTATAAACAAGATGCTCATGTCCCTGCTTTACAAACCCTTCAGGCTGAACCAAATAAATTTCTTCTTTTAATTCACCATTCAAGAAATAGATTTGACATCTAACTCATGCATTTTCCAATTTTGTTTTATAGCTAATGAAATCATGATTCTAATTGTATTAAGTTTAGCTACAGGTGCAAAAGTATCTTCATAATCAATGCCTTCTTTTTTTTAATAGCCTTTTGCAACCAATCTAGCTTTATACTTATCAATACTACCATCAGCATAAAACTTTGGTTTGAACAACCATTTGCATCCTATGGGGACTTTATTTTTAGGAAATTCTGTTAATTCAGATGTGTCATGCTTCATTATAGAGTTGTATTCCTCATTCATTACATCTCTCCATTCTTTATATTCTTTAGCTTCTTCATAACTTGAAGGTTCTACAACATTCATTACATGAGATATCAATGCATAATATTTATACCTTATAGGTGGTTGAATGTTAGGTCCCTATAATACTAGTTATTCCCCCATTACTATTGTCAGTGTATCCATTATTGTTATTGTTGTGCCCCTATTGTCCCCATATTTTTATTATTTTGCCCCATAGAAGCCCACTATTGTTATTTTTGTGCCCTTATATTATTATTATTAGGTCGACTTTGGTTATATTATGATCCCTTAGACTCCTATATATAGAAAGGAGGTTTCGTCATTTGTATCATCCAAAAATTATTCATTTTTCTAATGTAAAGGAGGTTTCCCCCTCGAAGAGGCTTATTTTGAAGGCGTATATCTATCTTGTCTATATTTTTGTGAGCAGGTTTCATAACATTTGGTATCAGAGGTTGGATTCTAGGCTTTCGCTACTCCAAATAGGTCATCGTGGAATTTTCGCTATAACTTTTTTTCTGTGACGTTTCAGAAGAAAAAACAAAATTCCATTTGAATAGAAATCGCTCGGAACCTCGGGTCCGAATTTCAGATCATGTCTCGCTATATTTTTGGAGATATGATCCAAGGAAGTTAGGGTTTTTGCATGATCCTGAATTATATCTCAAACAGGTGACCTGGGGGAAATCGTCATAACTTTTTTTCTGAGCATCAGATTGAAATTTCGTAAGAAGTTATAGAAAGAGGACGGACTGTAATTTTTTTTGCATCCATTTCAGATACTAAGGTCAAAACAGTGAAACGTGGAATTTCGTACAAGTTCTCTCTACTGAACCAGTCTATAATTAGGTCATTGTGGGAGATTTTGCATAACTCTTCATTGGAGAATCCAATCTTGATCAGACTTGTGAGGTTAGAAAGAGTACTCAGAGGGTTATCACAGGAAGAAATTTCAGACCTTGGAGATCCAAAATTATATAGATACAGTAGATTCAATATCAATCTCCTACAAAGTGATAAAAGGTGTGTAGTTTTTTTTAATTTTTGCATAAGTTTGGTTTGAAAAATTGGTTTGAAGGAATGGAAAGGGCATAGTGAAGCATTGTTAACAGTAATTGATGCCCTGAAGAAAGAAAATGGAAACACCTAGTAAGCAACATGAAAGCTCTAGCATGACTCATGAAGAAGAGGAAGAAATGCAACATGATATATAAAAATTACCAGACCAAGTGCAACAAATTTCACTCGCACAAAAAGTAACAGAAGCTAAGATGGATGGTTTAAAGAAAGACATAGAGGCTAAGATGTATGGTGTGGAAGCTAATATGGATGGTTTAAAGAAAGGCATAGAAGCTAAGATGAATAACCTGGAAACTAAGATGGATGGCATGGAAGCTAAGATGGATGGTGTGGAAGCTAAGATGGATGGCGTGGAAGCTAAGATGGATTATTTAAAGAAAGGCATGGAAGCTAAGATAGATGGCGTGGAAGCTAAGATGGATGATTTAAAGAAAGGCATGGAAGCTAAGATGGATGGCGTGGAAGCTAAGATGGATGATTTAAAGAAAGGCATGGAAGCTAAGATGGAAGATTTGAAGACAAATTTGACAAAATTTCTACAAGAAATGCTTACTAATTGCGAAACGCTAGTAAAAGAAATTCATGATGAGAACAAAATAAATGTTAATCATCATTTCATAGACAATAACGTTGGATTGAAGAACCACCATGTTCCAAAGATCAATATGAGGAAGCTTGATGGCAAGGATCCCGTAACATTGTTACTAAAGATGGAGCAATTTTTTGATCTCCATAATGTTCAAAACACACAAAAGATACGCATTGGAACTTTATATTTGGAACCAAATCAATTTGTATGGTATCAATGGCTTTTCTCTCGTAAATAAATTTTCACTTGGGCTATTCTTATGGATGAAATGATAGCACATTATGAGGTTACAAAAAGAAACACGGTTTTTAGCCAATTGATAAATCTCAAACAAAAGGGTTCAATGATGGAGCACATTGAGGACTTCCAAAAATTAAATATAAGGGTGGAAGATATTCCAAAGAAGCATATGATTGATGTCTTCATAAGGAATTTAAAGGATAACATCCAACATGAGGTTTACCTTTGGGAACCTGATTCATTGTAGAAGGCATTTAGGTTGGCAAGAAAAATCGAAAGAAAAATTATGGCAACAAGGAAGCCTACCACTTACAATCATAAAGATGGAAGTGTTGTTTCCCCTAGCCATCCACAACCTACAAGGTTGACACCACAACAATTGGAAGAAAAAAGAGAAAAATGGCTTTGTAACAGTTGTGATAGAAAATACACTAAAGGTCATAAGTGTGTTGAGAATAAATTATTTTACATAGATTGTGAAGAGGAGGAAGAAAAGGAACAAGAAATGTCAAAAGAAAAGGATATACACTAGGAACAAACCCTAGAGAAAGAAGAAATGAATCCTACCATATCTTGTAATGCATTGGCTGGAATTACCACTCCTCAAACTATCAAGATAGGAGGGCATATCAAGAAGAAAAACTTAATAGTGTTGATTGATTCGGGAAGCACCCATAATTTTATTCATTGTAAGATAGCCAAGGAATTGAATTTCTTCCTATATCTAGCACCAGAGTGTCAAGTGATGGTTGCAAGTGGAGGAACCATGAATTGCTCAGGAAAGTACAATAATATCAAGATATCCATGGGAGAATATTTATTGAATAGCCCAATGCTTTCCATTCCAATGGGTGGTGTTGATGTTGTACTAGGAGTCCAATGGCTACAATCCATGGGTACAATAGCTTTTAATTTTCAGGAACTTTTCATGAAATTCTCTTCATAAGGAAAGGAAGTTCAATTAAGGGGTATCACAGTGAAACCGGGAAAGATAATCAGCTCTAACGGAATGACAAAGCTTCTAAAGAAAGAACAATGAGGCATAATTACACAATTATGTTCACTAGAGGTTCCCACATCGAAATCACCTATTTCTCCAAATCTCAAAAAAGTCCTGGACAATCATTCTAAGGTATTTGAGACTCCCAAAGGCCTCCCACCTATTCATGATCATGATCATGCTATTCATTTGATTGCAGGAAGTGTTCCTCCAAACATCAAGCCTTATAGATATCCCTATGCCCAAAATATTGAAATTGAACGTATGGTTGCAGAAATGTTAGAGGTTGGTATAATTCAACCTAGTCAAAGTTCTTTCTCTGCTCCAGTAGTATTGGTTCACAAGAAGGATGGATCATGGCACATGTGTCCAAATTATAGGGAGCTCAATAAGTTCACTATTAAAGATAAATTTTCCATTCCTATCATTGATGAATTGCATGGATCAATTTACTTCACCAAATTGGATCTTCATTCAGGATATCATCAAATCAGAATGAAGAATGAAGACATTTCAAAAACATCATTTATAACTCACGAGGGCCATTATGAATTTTTTGTCATGCCTTTTGGCCTTACCAATGCACCTTCTACATTTCAAGGTTTGATGAATTCCATTTTCAAACCCTTCCTTAGAAAATTTGTGTTAGTATTTTTTGATGATATACTAATCTATAGTAAGTACTGGAAGGATCATGTTCAACATGTTGATAGGGTTCTCAAACTATTGGAGGAGAAACAATTATATGCAAAATGCTCCAAATGTTTCTTTGGAGTACAAGAGGTGGAATATCTGGGTCATATTGTATCTCATGAAGGTGTTAAGGTAGACCCTAGCAAAATTAAAACCATTAAGGAATGGAAAATCCCCACATCGATAAAGAATCTACGAGGATTTCTCGAGTTGATAGGGTATTATCACAAGTTTGTTAAGAATTGTAGGAGAATAGCAGCACCTCTAACAACATTATTGAAGAAAGATGCATTTTCATGGACTCCAAAAGCAATGAAGGCCTTTGAACATCTTAAAGAGGCAATGTGCCAAGCACCAGTCTTAACTACACCAGAATTCACAAAAACCTTTATTGTGGAACGTGATGCCTTGGGAAATGGAATTGGTGTTGTTTTAATGCAAGAAGAAAGACCCATCTGTTTCAAAAGTTGTCCAATCAAAGGAAAGTATTTACACAAAGCTATTTATGAGAAGGAAATGTTGGCAATACTACATGCACTTAAGAAATGGTGACCCTACCTAATGGGAAGACACTTCAAGGTAAAAATAGATCATGATAGTCTTAAATACTTTTTAGAACAAAGATTATCTTTAGAAGAGTAGCAAAAATGGGTCACAAAGATGTTGGGCTATGACTTTGAAATCATCTACAAAAAAGGGAAGAAAATTGTTGTGGTAGATGCACTCTCAAGAAAGGATGAGGATGTGGAAGCATTTCTTTGCGCCATTTCTATTATCCAACTAGATTGGATAAACGAAGCAAGGGATGAATGGAAGAATGACGAAGAAGTGTGGGCACTCATTCAAAATTTACAACAAGATCCCAGTACATCTGATACATTTAGATGGAAAAATGATTCGTTATGGTACAAAGATCGGTTATACCTATGTAAGAATTCCCAACTCAAACAAAAGATTCTTAGGGAATTGCACACCTCCCCCTTGGGAGGGCACTCAGGATTTCTAAAAACTTACCACAGGGTTAAGAAGGAATTTTTTTGGGATGGCCTTAAATCGGATATTCAAAATTTTGTGGCAGAATGTTTGGTTTGCCAACAAAATAAAGTTGAAACAATTAAGATCCCAAGTCCATTACAACCTTTATCCATTCCAAGCCAACATTGGGAGGAGGTTTCAATGGATTTTATCACAGGTTTACCCAAGTCCAAAGGAAATAGTGTTATCATGGTGGTAATTAACAGACTTACCAAGTATGCATACTTTTTTGCAGTATCTCATCCATTTAAAGTGAGTACATTTTCTACTGCATTTATGGAAACAATTCAAAATGTACATGCACTAAAAGAAAAAAGGACATTGGTGAGGGGTGAAAAATGTCACTATAAGCTCATTGGTGACGGTCAAAAGAGCCTTCGTCACCAAAAACTGAATGTCACCAAAAGTGGCGTCGCCAAAAGTATAGGTGTTGTAGTGACATTCAAAGTCCATCACCAATAATGATTTATAATGACGAATAATGACCGTCACCATTTCATATGAGCAATGTGATGGACCATAGCCTCCATCACCAAAAACTGAACGTCACCAAAGGTGGTGTCACCAAAAGTATAGGTGTTGTAGCGACATTCAAAGTCCATCACCAATAATGATTTATAATGATAGACAACGACCATCACCATTTCATATGAGCAATGGTGACGGACCATAGCCTCCATCACAAAAAACTGAACGTCATCAAAGGTGGCGTCACCAAAAGTATAGGTGTTATGATGACATTAAAGGTTCGTCACGAATATTGATTATAATGATGGATAGTGACCGTCACCATTTCATATCAAAAACAACGATTTATTGTGATGGATCTTTCATGGCCGTCACTATTGGTGCATATATATGATGACGTTCGTTGATGCTATAGGATAAAATACACAGTGTATGGAGAATGAAGATACCCTCAAAGGTCTTCCTGGGACCTTCGGCAGACTGTAAGATTATCTGCAACCGTCAAAAAGTTACATGCATGTTCATAAACAATAACTAATTATCAAAGTAGGATAAATAGATTACCTCAAGCCTCCATGTAGATTTGCTGGAGAGCGCAATGCAGCTAGGTGGAAGTCCCCTGAGCCGGCTCCAGTTCAAGTCCTGCACATAGAAGAGACAAGCATAATCACAACAAACAACTCTAATAACTAATACATGAATACATAAAAGAACATCTATTTACACATAACTCAGCTACTCATGCTAACATTTATTGGACAAAAAAATGAATGAATGACAGTACCAACACCACGGAGTAAACAGTACAATTGCAGTTCTATATTAATGTTGGAAGAGTGATTACAACCATCTATTGCATCAGCCTTCCCTTACCCCTCCATCTTCTCTCTCTCTCTCCCTTCTTACCAACTTCTTATGATTTGAGACAATGCTCAACAATCAAGTATGCTATCCTTTCAAATGCTCTAACCCTTATCACCATATCCCTAGCTTTGATTATGTAGCAATTGAGTTAGGGTTGCCAAGTTCCTTCTTGAGTTCCCTAGGGTAAAAGCAATGAAGTTGCCATGCTTTTCAGCTCTTTCCCATTTGCCTCCTTCATTAGGATTAGAAATCCTCCAAATAGGTCGAATCTGGATGTTTCCTTGCTTTTCTTGAGTGATTTTAGGAACAAATATCTAGATATTTATGAGTCAATCCATTCCTTTGACCATTAGAACTTCACTAGGATCCACTAACGTTGTTCCCGAACTAGCAACTTGAGTTAGTTAGGTCACTAACGCACCCTTAGGCTTGCAAAGAAGCCTTATAAAGTAGGTTGTTAGTGCATAGCCAACGTTAGTGTGGAAACAAGGCATGTGATCTTGGTCTTTGCTTCAGCTATCATGTCTTTCCCCTCTGAGTTGATGAGGGAGTCAATTTGCTGTATAACAGATGCCCCCTAAAGTATGAGATCAGGGGCTGTGACGATGGCCAAAATACTTTACTTAACTGTAATTTTCCTTCATCAAAAAAAATAGAGAGAGGATCGAAGTTTCAGGTGGTACAAGAAACCTGATACAACACATATATATATAAATACTAAAATCATGTCTTGAGTCAGGCATTCCCATTCTCAGTACCTATGTTAGAGTGATTTTCTCCAAAGAGATATGATGATGCTAGGCGCTGATAAGCACAATACAGATCCGGTGTCATAATAGTATCATCCTAATAAGCTGCCTCCAAAAAACAATATACGCAACTTGGGAGAGGAAACAAGGCTGAGTGATGCAAGCCTCTACCTAAGGTCTTGATTTCCACTTCACCAAACAGCATAGATCGATACATGTGAATATATGCATTGATGTTGAACATGCACAAAATCATCTGATTATCAGTTGATATGTAGACCGTTAACAGACGTGAGGAAGGACACCAATAATGGTGATGGTCTCCAAGATGCACAGTACAATCTAACGAGTGTGAAAGATGTTTTTGTCGTTGAACACCCGTAGAATCGCTTAACCAAGAGCCAATAATGAGAACCCCTGATCAAACACAAGGCAACCTACCACTAATGTCTGCAAGTACCAAGGCATTGAATGTGTTTCTAGGTTGTCTTCCTAGATAGAGTGTTGAAGTCGATAGGAAGATACCTATCGAAAGGTAGGCAATAATGTGTCCTACATCAATCGACATGAAACGAGACAAGAATGACTTGTTTTTTGAGGAATATTTGAGCATTGGGTCTAAACAATAGAGGGCACGATGAAAGGATATGCTTGATGGGTTGATGGAGGAAACAAAAGGTTAACCCTTGAACAATAGAAGGCACGACAATGGTTTTAACCATGCAGCACTAGACTCATGAACACAAAAAAGTGTTAGGATACAGGGATGCAAGAACATCGAGGTATATAGGCTAAACTCATAGGATGGTAGGATTCATATTTGAGAGGCCATCACAAGGAAGGTTTATCTGAGGGATTGCCATGTTCAAGGGAACGACTGCTGCCAAACCATGCTTTCTAATACTAAATGCAGTGTATTGTCCACTTTACCCGTCTCATTAGTTTAGCAAGTCCAGACGGGTAAACTTGTCGATCTTTTCATATTTTGAGAGTCTAAAAAGGACCACAAAAGGAGTGACTCTATGCCCTATCTGATTAGTTTAGTGAGTCCAGACATGCAAACTCGTCGATCTTTTCATGTTTTGAGAATCTAAAAAGGATCGTAAAAAGAGAAACTCTATATCTTGTCTGTGCAATTTAATGAGTCCAGGCTAGACAACTCGGTGGTCTTTTCATATTTAGAGAGTCTGAAAAGATCGTAAAGAACGACTCCATGGAGGTCCCTTTATCATAATTGCTAACCGGGTGCGATAAAAGGTTAATAGTATACTCCGATCAGTTACTTTTCTATGAGTTAATCTATTGAATCCGGATAAAGAGAAATCTATGTTCAATAGATGTCGACCTCATTTTGTTACGAGTATGAAGAGATGAACTAAACTCATTTTTCGTTGTGAATTTTTAATGAGTCACGTGACAACAAACTCAATACCTTCATCAAATTTTAATGAGTCAAATGAAGAAAACTCAAGGTATATTTTTCAATTTAGTGAGCAAGGAAAAAGAGGTAAAAGAATTGCTCATTCCTCCTTCTTACATTTAACGAGCCCGAAGGAGGGGAAAAACTCGGGGATTTTTCGATTTTAAGAGCGAGAAATGGTCCCAAAAAAGCAAGTTCTCTTGTTGCTGTCGTATATTTTTAACGAGCCCAGTGAAAAAAACTCAGGATTTTTCAGTTTAACGAGCAAGAAAAGTACCTAAAAGAATGCTCGGGTCATCTCTATAAATGTTTAACGAGCCTAAAGACAAAACTCGAGATTTTTCCATTTTATCAGCGTGAAAAAAGCACCTAAAAAGAATGCTCTAATGGTCTTTTTCAGTTTAATGAGCTAGAAAAAGAGTGAAAAAGAGTTGCTCAGAACATCGCCATATATGTTTAATGATCCCAATGATGACAAACTCAGGTTTTTTTCAATTTTTTTAGAGCAAGAAAATATCCCATAAAAGAAAAGTTCTCTTTGAGAATTGCATGCAGCTTTTACTGCTTTTCATTCCTTAAGGTACTTTCATCAAAAGCAGAAAAAGTATAAAAGGCAATAATTCCTATCATATGGGTTCATGCATGATAAAAAAAATTATGGAGAATGGACTACTTCCTCTTTAATGATTTCAAAAAATCATGTCTCCAAAAACTAATATAAGGAAATGTTTTGAGCTTTCATATTCACCATTTTCACTATTTGAGATTTGTGAGAGCATTTTGGAGCTAAAGAGGAGCAGATTTTCTGCAGACCATTGCAGGAGATCCAAGCGACCATTCGACCTGCCATTAGTCCTAGGTAGAGGCTAAAACCTTGCTCTATGCATTTCTTAACCTTTGTTGGCAGCTTTAGGGGTGGAATTTTGCATATCTGACATGCCGTAAAGCCCTATTTGCACACTAACACCATCCAGATGGCCTGTAGGGAGCGTTAAATGCTCTGTATGAGCTACTGGAGGACATTAGTCCTCTTTGTGTACCACTGGGGGGAGCATTAGAGCTAAAGGGTGCAGTTAAAAACCTCATGCAAGGATTCTTGAAGCTATTTTGCCCCATTTTGATTGTTTTTAGGGTTATTTTGTGTAGGTTTCAGGCCATAATGACTAGCCTATGGAGAGAACAGGCCCATGATAGCCAGGAATTACTGATGCGAAATGATCCAGCATGCATACTTGCATTGCATCGCTATGGTTTACTGAAGTATGCAAAGTTGGAGCTGATGAAAGTGCAGGAGGATTTATTGAGATGGATTATCCAGCGCTAGGATGAACATGAGCAAGTGTTCAGGATTGGAGATCAGGAGATGGTTATTGACCATGATGACATATATTTTTTGACTGGTTTTTTGTGTCGTGGGGCACATGCAAACTTCACCGATGGTAGGCTGGATCCACGATCTACCCTAGAGCTAGTGCAATCCTACTGCAGCCCAGAGAGTTGACTAGTCAGCAATAGAGTCCCCATACAGAGGATAAGGTCTAGGTCTACGAGGGAAATTTTATGGTTGATTGTGAAATTGGTTGGGTCAAAGAGTCCCCATGTTGCGACAAAGACCCAACTGTTGCTTGCAGTTGACTGTGTCCAGCCACATATGTTCAACTGGTGTGAAGCAGTGCTTCTCTAGTTGAAGGTAGAGTTAACGGCATGCAAGACTCGTACCCAACACAGTTTTGGGTATGGTACGATCATAGTTTCATTCTTTCTTATGAGGGTACTTGTTATGCGCCCAAGGATGAGCTTAGGTCCCCATGACCCGAGGGAGCCGAAGTAGGGTTGCTGGTCATCACTTGATCCTCGGAGAGGAGGAGGACTGATCCAGCATTTCTTCGAGGAAGATTTATTCCAGTGGCTTCGTGGCCAAATTGTGATGATTGATGACTATGCTTATGAGGACATGGACTTTACCGGCAACCCGGACTTGATGCTACTACCCGGGACCAACTGGGGTCCTCAAGGTGAGAATGATTTTTTATAGTACTTCAAGTATTTTGTAGCTTTTGAATGTTTATGTAATGTTTTTATAGGTGAAATAAGTACTGACATGAAGTTTTATGCTTAACACAGATGTGGCACCCTTACGACCTACAGGCAAACCCCACCATATGCAATGAGGAGACCAACTACCTGTTGGAAGAGGAAATTCTGACAGTCTTCGCGAGGTTGTGAGGAACCTGGAAGGCTTGACCATGGGTGTCCCCCCTTTCCTATGAGGGAGATTCCCGCTCATATGTAGCAGCACACAGTCGGTGTACCTGAGCGGTTTCTTGTTCCTCTTCGGAGGATAGCTAGAGCAGTTTTAGCATTTCAGGAGCAATATGCTCTTTTTAGTAGGTGTTTTGGCATAGCCAATGAGTGTTTGTAGTTGGGCTTAGTAGCCATTTTATACTTAAAACATCCAAGTTTTTTACATCGAAATATTCCAAAACTTACACCATTTACACCATTTACACAAACATTTACTTGGAATATCTGATGGTGTAAATGTTTTTTAAATGTTTGCGTAAAAATTTTAACTCAGTAAATTTTTATTTTCATGCATGCTTCTATAAATAATGAGACAAATGCCAATCTAATACATAGTTAGCTAATGAATCAGCAACCGTATTAAATTATCGAGGAATGTCTTCATATGTGATTATTTTAAATTGACATTCTAGGAGTCGTACCCTTAGATAATGATGTAACAAGGTTGGATTATGAATGTGATCACGATTTGTCAATTGCATAACGACTAGCTAGGAGTTTAACCTGACCACCAAATTGGAGATGTCCCTTGATGACGCTTCCATGAGAAGTGAAATTATAGACATGTACTCGGCAATATTGTTGGTGGTGGTACCAAGAAAGACTCCTCCAGAACAAAATAGTTCCAACTCAGGTGTGTAGATGACCCAAGTAGCTGATGCAATGTGTCATGTGTGATGATTGGCACCATTGACATATCCTGCATATGCTAAGGGTAATGAAGACATCTGCATTTGTGAGAAGAATGTATGAGACAAGTACTCCAATAAATATCAAAACAATCCAATCACACCAAAAAGGGAAGCAAAACTTATGAATACATAAAATTACAAATCACATGCCTAGTGCAATACTAGGCATAATACATTTTCAAATAGAGCCCATTTCCGAGCTCCACAAGCAGGACTCCTTCCCAGAACTACAGTTCATATGCCCCTTTTGAGAGGACTTTCTTTATGACATAGGGACCTAGCCATAAGGGTTGAAGTGTTCCTGCCCCCAAGAGGTCATGTTTTTTATCATAGAGCAAAACAAGGTCTCCCTCTTGGTAAGAACGAAGCTTAACCTTTTTGTCGTGTTGGGATTTTACCCAGCCCTTATGAGTCTCGAGTGCCAATTTGGCATCTCGACAGGTTTCGTCCAACTGATTAAGGTATAGTAAGCATTCTTCTTTGGTAGTAGTGCCGAGCAGGAGTTCAACGGCTATTTGCAGGGAAGGGATTTGACACTCGATGGGTAGAACTGCTTCCGAGATGTAAACCAATTGAAAGGGTGTAAAGTCCGTGGCAGTTTTTACTGAAGTTCGGTACGCCCATAGTGCTGAATATAACATTCGGTGCCAATTGGTTTTATGGTTTCCTACCAACCTATGGATCATGGTTTTTAAGATGCCATTGACGGCTTCCACTTAACGATTAGCTTGGGGGTAGTAGGAGGATGATTGATCCTGATGAAAACCAAGTAGCAACTTTAAATCAGACATCATATGGTTCTGGAAGTGACATCCATGATCTGTAACGATTGTGTGGGGTACACCAAAATGATAGATAACCTAATTGAACAAGAATAGCACCGCAGTTTCTCCATCAGCTCTGTAGGTAGGAAGGGCTTCAACCCATTTCATAAAATAGTCCACAACTACTATAATATAGTAGTGTCCAGCAGAGGAAACGGGATTACAGGTGACAAAGTCTATCCCCTATTTGGCAAAGGGGCCAACAGAGATCATTGGGTGCAGTAGGGCTGGAGGAGCGCACATTTTCTTTGTGAATACTTGACAAGGATGGCATTGCCGGATGGCCTTGACACAATCTTTGAACAAGGTTGGCCAATAATAGCCTACACGCAAGATTTTCTGTGCAGTAGATATGCCAGAAAGATGACCGCCACATGCCCCAACATGGAAGTCATTTAAAACGTGCTCTGCCTCTTCATGAGTGAGGCAACGTCGAAGAACTGTATCCACACTGCGATGATATAATGTATCGTTAATCATTAGATAGTGCCACGCTTGGTGAAGGATGCAACGACGATCGCCTATCGATAGTTCGGGGCGGAACCGTTGGGCTTGGAGGTAGACAAGAATGTCCCCATACCAAGGGTCAATGTTGTCAATAAGATATATAGCCTCTTCTGGGAGAGGATCGTGGGCTATCTCATTTGGATCGACGATGGGAAGTTCCGATAAAATTTCGGCGAAGACTAAGGAGTTCTTCGCCTTGGCAGTTGTGAAAACTAGATCAAATTGTTGGAGGAGCACGATCCATTTTGAATATTTTCCTTCAAGTACTTGATGAGACAAAATATGTCTCATGGGATTCTTCAAGGTGATGACAGTAGTCTGTCGCAACAGTATGTAGTGTCGGAATCGGTTGACAATAAAGACGACTACTAATGATAATTTTTCCACATGCGAATATCTGAGTTCGAGCCCAGCCAGACCTTTGGGTAGATAATAGATCACATGTTCACTCTGTTCATCATGTGTTTGAACCAAGACCATTCCAAGAGAGGATGGCGAGGCTGCCAGGTATAGAATAAAGTCGCGGCTATGATCGGGAGCGCTAAGGAGTGGGGCTGATATAAGTGCCTTTTTCAAGGCATCAAATGATCGTTGAGCTTGATCATCCCACAGATACGACACTTCTTTCATAAGTACGTGCATGAAGCCTTTCGTCAATTCAACATGATTTACGATGAATCATCGTAAAAAGTTTGCTTTCCCCTGCAAACGTTGGAGCTGTAGAACAAATTGTGGTTCTGGCAATTGAGTAATTGCCTTTGCCTTATCGGGATCAACCCTAATCCCGTACTTGGATACAATGAATCCAATTAAGCATCCAAACTTGACGAAGAAAATGCATTTATGCGGATTCAAGCGGATGTTGTAAAACCGACACCTTAGAAAGATCGCTCTTAAATGGTTTAGGTGCTGCGTTCGTTTCTTGGAATGGGCTGGAAGTTCATCCAAGTAAGCTTGAATGATATGCCTGATATCATGAAATGTGTAGTCCATGGATCTTTGAAAAGTTGCTCCAGCATTCTTTAAACTGAATGGGAGTTTTTGATAGGCAAAGATGCCATATGGGCAGACGAAGGCAGTTTTATGCTGGTCTTTGGGTTTTATAGCAATCTGGTTGTAACATGAGAATCCATCCATGAATGAAAATGATTCACAACCGGTGCAGTCGTCGATGATTTGGTCGATGAACGGTGTCGGATAATTATCCTTAGGACACGCGGCGTTCAAGTCTCAATAGTCGACACATACACGGATGGTTCCTTGTTTTTTATCGACAGGAACCAGATTGGAAACCCATTCCATTAAAGGAACATGATAGACGAAACCAGCATGTAACAATTTTTCTACTTCGTTTTTTATGGCTGTCGTTTTGCGGGGATGGACCAGTCGAAGTCTTTGACGGACAGGTTTTGCATTTTCATAAAGCTTGATCTCATGCTCGACAATAGACGGATCTATGCCAGGAATTTCCTCATAAGACCAGGCGAATACATCACAGAATTCCTTAAATAGGTAGGTGAAGCTTTCAATTTCCTCAGGATTGCAATCGGCTCCAATCTGGATATTTTCCACGATGCCTGTCTTGACAGAAATATCGATGAGCAATGTCTTTGAAATATTGCCCATGTTTCCTTCCACCTCCAAAGTTTGGATGGTCGTATAGGGTGAGGAAATGATTTCTGGTATGTCAGGGGGTAGGATTTGCAGAGGCATCGTGTCCGAATCAGATATTGAAACATGATGGTACGAATCCTCCCAAGGTCTCTCTCCTAAACTCATGATTTCTCAAATAGCTTCGTCCGTAGGTAGGACTTGATTCAGTAGATCGAAATAAGGAGCGTTTATGGGACGGGCAGTGGTACCATTGGGTGTAACCAACATGACTGTAGATGCAGATGTAGATTGAATGGCTTGGTAGGCCAATTCAGTTGGTGATAGCGGCATTTGTTCTCCATATGTGTCAAGGTCTGAAGGAGCCGGTAGGATCCATGGATCGGTCTGTTCATGAGGAATAGATGAAAGCATGTTGACCATCTGTGAAACCTTGGGCTGTTGAAGAGGAAAACAACCCATGAGGGAAGAAGCCTTCAATAGATCGGTACTGAGGCTGACGTAAGAGTTAAGTACACCACCTACTAGGGGTATAGAGCCGCTTGGTAATGGGGAATAATCAGGGGTGTAGAAATACAGCCGATCTACTGTAACTACCTTTCCATCCAATGGAAATAGGATGATGCAAAAGACAGTGGATATGATGGCTGTCATGGCATATGTCCAACTATGACCAAGCAAGATATTATAGTCGAATTTTTTTATCTACAACTTCTATGTCCACCATTACCATTTTCCCATACAAAGTGATGGGGTAGCTAGCAAGGTAACCTTTTGGGATGAAAGTGTGGCCATCGAAAGATTTAAGGGAATTCGACGGTGGGGATAGGGTTGGAGAACCCAGGGCTAGCCAACATGAAGCCAACATGACACAAGTAGAAGCACCTTTGTCAATGACAGTTCTATGTATACTTTTACCTTTCGAAAAAAATTTCACTTGAAATGCAAGGTGGTGAGAAAGGGGAGGTTTACACTTTTCCATGTTGAAAATTGCAAGCATGGAATCCTATGGGTCGATACCACCAATAGCCGAAAGAAAAGCTTTCCTTTGTGCTGGGCATGTTTGTAATACTTCGAGCACAGACATAGCCGACGATGCGTGTGCCAAGTCTTCTACAATGTTGTAGTTTTGGGTAGCACGTGTAGATGTATTGTACATTGCAACCGGCCTTTCGATATGCAAATCGTTGGGCGGCGGTGGGTTTTGACTTGAGGAAGGTTCCTCTACATGAGCAACAAGAGCTCCATAAGATTTGGCTCATGTTTGTAGATCTAATGTTTCAAAGGTGTAAATGGTAGAAGATCCTTCACCAGCTGAAGGATGTTGCAAACCATCATTTCCCCCTTGCAGGGGTTGCGGTTGGTTTGCAATAAGGTTTTGTTGTTGTGAGTGAGAAAAGGATTTTTGAGGATAGCGGGGGTCCAGCTATTATCCTTTTTAGCAATGTATTATGTGCATTCCTGAAGACACAGACAGCGATAGGTCATGTGGTCTTCAGCATAGATTTTGCAAGGAAATCTGGTGAGTTTATCCTTTTCATCGTTAGGAGGCACAGCGGCCTTCTGTTTTGGGTTTGGCTACTTTGTTGACTACTCCTCAGAAGGAGCGGTCTTTTTATTATTCTTCTTGTTCTTACCACCAGGTTTTTGTGTAGACTGCACAAATTTTATCACGATGGTAGGAAGAGCAGTTGATTTGGTAGAGGGGTCCACTGACATCTGGGTAATGTGACCGCTGAGTTTTTTTACGCAGCCCCAGAGGTTGCGCCGATAATCACATTGGCGTGCGCTCTGGGGTGCTGATTAGCGGAGACATTAGAGTTACAAGGGGCATTGGGGATTACGTCGTAAAGATTGCTAGACTATGAATATATCATATCTAAGTGTTGGTCATAACGTATGGATTGGTCTTTTGTGACCGCACCACCTAAAGTGACATCTTTAGCGATTTGCGGGAGTAATGACTTGCAGAACTAGTCCGCTAAGAGATAGTCTGGGAGGGGAGCTTTGACTAACCTCTGCCTACGTCTCCATTCATGTATATGATCAGAGATGTGGGTGGCGATATCCTGACATAATGAAGTGAGGAGCTCTGTCCCAATCTCATAGCGGATGGGTAGCTGGAAGTGCTTTAGGAATTCCATCGCTAAAGCATTGAAGGTGTTAACCGATGCGCGTGGTAACTCAATGTACCATTTAGCTGCATTTCCAGTGAGGGTGAGGGGAAAAAGACATAACCGGACACTATCATCCACCATGGAGTTTGAAACACACCAAAGATGGTAGGTGGTGATATGGGTGCCCAGATCTTCCCCTTGCTTTCCTTCGAACTTGGTGATGTCCATTGGTATATTATGCGGGATTGATGGCCAAAGTAAGTTGTGGTAGATGGGGTCATTTGTGAGTTTATACAATTCGGGTATTTCCAACGTTTCCAAGAAAGGCATAGAGTGTGGTGTCCCCGACTCGGACCAAGGAAATGACATATGACTTGAGGAGCCTTTTGCTCCTCCCATCGTTTGAGTCCCAATATTATACATGGGCTGCGTGGTATAGTAGTTGCCTTGAGGTATGGCATTGTAGTGTGGATTTCCATGGGGATTTTGATACTGGGGTATAGAATTTCCCCCAAGATAAGCGGTGCCCCCTTGACTCATTTGAATTTGTGAGTAGGGTGCCCGCATGGATTGGTTGGGACCTCCTTGACGATTCCCGCCCGTCACAGAACTAACCATTTGTCCTTGATTGACATAAGGAATGCTCATGTCAATCAGCGACTGACCATGCATGCCTGAGAATGGAGGGGGAACTGTTACGTTCCCTACCGACATGTGCATATTTGGAATGCCCCCAGATACTTGAATCTGAGGGTTTGAACTATACAATGGTGGCCAACCATATTATTGGTGGATGGGAACCGCACCCATATTGCTATATTGAGCGTTATAGGGAGCATTGTATGTAGCACTTGTCAAAGGTATGCAGTTTGACACTAAAGGGGTGGAACCCGGCATCGGCTGGGTTCCACTCGTAGAGGGTGTCATGTGAGTGGTTGTACCTGGGACAAATGGGATAGCGGGGTTCGCCATCGACGGTGTTGTGGTGACTGTCAACTGGGGAAGTGGTGGAGGACCAAAAGTGTCCCTAAAGTCCCACGACCTGTTAGTCATCGACGGGATAGATGGAAATGTTTTGACTACAGAAGCAGGAAGTATAGGTACCGTGGGAGCCAATATTGGGTCTAACGAATTCATGAGAGGAGGGTTAAAGGGAGGAAGGAATCCTTCGGTAAACAAATTCTCTAGCAAAATTGAATCGTCAGTTGTCCAAAAAGGTCCCATGTGAGATCTAGGAGACTGATTCCCCGAAGATGGGGAATCTAGTTCACTGGAGCTCGGCGTATCTTCCACAATGAGTGGAGGAAGTCTTAGCAATCGTCTAGATTGATGATGAGGGCCAGATGTAGCCACCGTGACTGTTAATTTTTATCAATAAATTTTATTGTGATATTTGTTAAAGTCTCAAATGATAACACTTAGGTGCCTAAGAAGATATAAAAAAAATACACTAAGTTGATCAATCAGCAAATAGAGGGAAATGACCCTATTTGATAAGCATCGATCACTGGAGATGAAACCCAGTATCGCCATGAATAACAGAGAAGGCTGGCTAGATGTACAGTTATGGTTACTTTAGAGCTTCGCCCGAACCTCAGATTGAGGGGCCAAGTACTCTCGTGAAGACGAGCACCCTCCCAAAAACTGAAGACAGAGTAGGTCCCTGTGTTAGGTACCAGGGCAGCCCGCTCTAGTCACCTTGTGTAAGTCCTTAAAATTTTGGCCACTAAGGACACCTCAGATCACAGACACCACCGGGGAGGTCATAGTCGCAAACAGTATGCTATCTGGGCAGGATACCTGAGTCCCCGACTTAGCACCAAAATCACCGAAGGGATCCCCAATACACAGAATACCCAAAGTAGTTGTAAGAGAAGGTGGGCTACTTTCACTTACAGTCCAATGTTGTCTCGTATTTAGCTCCACTTTTGCTGGAGTGGTCCCGGTAATATGAGCGCAGAAGGAATTTTCTCTCTTTTAATGACACTACTGTTGGTTTCTGATCTTGGGAAGTTTACTCACATTGCTTATCCAAATATCCTAGCCTGAACTAATGTTTGTTTGCTCAATAAAGAGTTATTGATTGATTTTAGGTAAATTTTATGTGTACTTTTTTATTGTCTTTGGTAGGGGAGTTGACGTATGAAATGTGATGAGACATTGACTAAAAAAATCACGCACAAGACAATGATTTAAAAAAAATTCAATTCGATGAAAAAAAGCTATATTCTACAGGTGAGAGTTTTACACATATTCATATTATTTCCATGCATCCTAGTCATTTAACACATGCATAACCAACAAACATCTTTCCAATGTTTTCCTAACAACTACTTGAAACCAAAAATAAAGCAGCTTTGAACCAGCTAAACAGAAGAGTGAATAAAAAATGTGGATCTTTCTTTCATAAAAAATGCTTTTAAGAAAGAAAAACAAAACTTATTTCCTAAAAAAAAACTTTTAGGACACCTATTTTGCTAACAAAATGCAGTAACATATCCTCTTTCAGTCCATGAGCAGGCTTCCTATCCCTTTTGGTTTGCAGACACAGCTAGAAATCAAGGTTTTGGGAGACTAACGCTCTATAGCAGTGGCCACAAAGAGTTACTAGGTCCACTAACACTTTATGTATGCAGACACAGAGCTTTATAAAGCATTGTGTAGTCTACTAACCTACGTTAGTGTGGGGAAATAGCTCAAAACAGGGCTTCTCAGATCAGATTCAATGATGAATATATGTAGGCAAGATGCAACAATGTTTTGGTGGGTCAGAAAGGGAATGTAGAAGTATAGGGAGCTCTTAGAAGGAGGAGGAAACTAAGAACTGTACGGGTAAACCAAGAACTAGATGTATAGTCCCTAGTGGAGTCACCAATTCTGCTATAGGATAAAATGCATGGTGTATGGAGAATGAAGATACCCTCAAATGTCTTCCCAGGAACTTCGGCAGACTGTAAGATTATCTGCAACCGTCACAAAGTTACATGCATGTTCATAAACAATAACTAGCTATCAATGTAGGATAAATAGATTACCTCAAGCCTCCATGTAGATTTGCTGGAGAGCACAATGCAGCTAGGTGGAAGTCCCCTGAGCCGGCTCCAGATCAAGTCATACACATAGAAGAGACAAGCATAATCACAGCATACAACTTTGATAACTAATACATGAATACATAAAAGAATATCTAGCTACACATAACTAAGCTACTCATGCTAAAAGGTATTGGACAAACAAATGAATGAATGATAGTACCAACACCACGGAGTAGAAAGTACAACTGCAGTTCTATATTAATGTTGGAAGAGTGATTACAACCATTTATTGCATCAGCCTTCCCTTACCGCTCCAGCTTCTCTCTCTCTCCCTTCTTACCAACTTCTTATGATTTGAGACAATGCTCAACAATCAAGTATGCTATCCTTTCAAATGCTCTGACCCTTATCACCATAGCCCTAGCTTTGCATATGTAGCAATTGAGTTAGGGTTGCCAAGTTCCTCCTTGAGTTCCCTAGGGTAAAAGCAATGAAGTTGCCATGCTTTTCAAATCTTTCCCATTTGCCTCCTTCATTAGGATTAGAAATCCTCCAAATAGGTCGAATTTGGATGTTTCTGTGATTTTCTTGAGTGATTTTAGGAAAAAATATCTAGATATTTATGAGTCAATTTGTTCCTTTGACCCTTAGAACTTCACTAGGATCCACTAACAATGTTCCCGAACTAGCAACTTGAGATAGTTGGGTCACTAAAGCACCCTTAGACTTGCAGAGAAGCTTTATAAAGTAGGTTGTCAGTGCATAGCCAGCGTTAGTGTGGAAACAAGGCATGTCATCTTGGTCTTTTATTCAGCTATCATGTCTTTCCCCTCTGAGTTGATGAGGGGGTCAATTTGCTATTTAACAGTTGACCCTCACCAAAAGCCGCATTGCCATAAGTATAGGTGTTATGGTGACATTCAAGGTTCGTCACGAATAAGGACTATAATGATGAACATCGACTGTCACCATTTCATATCAACAACAATGATTTATGGTTACAAACCTTTGAGGTTCGTCACTATTGATGCATATATATGGTGGCATTCGTTGATCGTCATCATTTCATATTTTTGTGATGGTTCAAAAATGTCACCAAAGCTCATTTGTGATGGTCAAAATCTCATTCCATATGGATCATGTCAGGGCATGATGAAATCGAACCACCAACCTCTTGCTTGTAAAGTAGTTGCTCTTCCATTAAGCTAGCACCCTTTAAAGAATTCGAATTTTAAAATTAGACCTTGAAACTTCATAAATTGTAAATTCTACAACTTTCAATAAATTAAAGTCTCGACAATATTTTACTAAACAAGAAAAGCAACATCGAAGCTGCAGGTCCCTACCTAATGGTTATGGAAGTTATGAAAAGTGGGTGGAGGGAAAAATAATTATGTATAAGAGAATCAATATGATCAATTGAAACTCAATTAGAAGTGAATGTCTGAAGACATTTATAATCTATAAATGACCTATAACTAGAAAATGCACCAAATATTGCAATGGAAATGTCATAAGTTGATAACATATGGAAGAAGAACATTGATGAAGACAGATGCAATATGTTATAGGTTGAGTGAAGGAAAAATCTCAATGTTGTTGTTTGGTGTTTAGATATCTGAATGATATCTAAACTTCTGTGCAAATGTAACACGGATTTGCGGAAACTATGAACGACATATGATAATAATAAAAAAATTATATATATATATATATATATATATATATATATATATATATATATATATATATATATATATATATATATATATATATATATCCCTTTTACATAAACCAACATGCAATTTGGAATTTCACAATTCCACACTCAAAACATGACAGCAACCAACAAATAAATGAAATTGACTTGGATAGAAAGCAATAGCTTCACCTTCATTCTTGAGCTACTTCTGTTTATTTGAATTTGACTCATGACATTATTTATCTGGCAAGGAATCAAAACCATCACTAGTATTAAATTCATCCAACACGGACTTTGGATATCCCACTAACATCTTCGTTTTTGTTGCCATGCCTGAACACCATGGAGTTTCCTGTTGATAGTAGAATAAGATGTGTGCATGTTGCTCAAGAACACATTCCTTATTAACCATTGTTACCTGACAAAAACCAAAGAGACAACACAATATCTGCGTACAAAAAATCCCCTGCTGAAATATAATCATAACTTAGCAAAGAAGTCTAAAAGATGTTCTTAATTAATAAACTTTGTATTTGGAAATATTGGTTCTTTAGATTTAAAAAAGACTATGTTGTACAACACTTTTGTCTATTTATCCGGGTAATTATATCATAGCATATGTCACACAGTAGCAATCTACAGTACCTAAAGTAAAAAGACAAATTTTCTCAAGAAAATAGATTTAGAAAAGATATTTGAAAACTATAAGTTTGTCATAAAAGCTTTACTTAATTTAACAACAAACTAGTTGGAGTTTGAAAATCAAAATCATTCATAGGAAATGAATAGGACAATGGCCAAAGTCATTATTCATACAAATAAAGCTAGAGTCACTATTTCCATTGCAGATAACTGAAATTTGGGTAGTGGTCTAACAATTAGAGCTTATTTTCTGGGAAGACTCGTCAATACCATCATTTTTTTTCCACGGTCTGTTGTGTCTCTAGATCTAGATCAGATAGCTTGCCATTCTCAAGTTCTACCTTTCAAGTACTAATTTCTGGCTCACCCTTTAAAACACAATTCTACCACTCCATTTTATTTTGTTTTTTCAAGAGAATTGGTGGGACCTTCCCATCCTCTATTTTACATAATCAACAACCATCCACCAATTATATAAAGAATAACAAAAACACAACAAAGGCAAAAGAAGTTCTTGTTGTATACCTATGTTCTAGGACTCATCTGACCTTAATGGTGCAAAGAGCTCACCCTGAAAAAATAACATCCACGTGGAATTTAGAAAAAAAAAAAAAATCAAGCTCCAAGTAAACCAATCAAAATATGAACACCCTTTTACCAATAAAATCTCTGACTTAAAATAAAAGTGGTCTAGAATTGAATTTTATATCAACCGTGTCAAGTAACTAACATCGGGTGAGAAATACAATCCATGCATATTGGATTAGTGAAATAATTGATCTGGTAAAGCTCAAAAACAGATGACTTAGAGCTAAGAAATGAAATAAATGACTTAGAACTAAGACGTTAGGTTGCCCTTTCAACCCTATCATTAAACAACTATTCTTTATGTCACTTACCATTAAACTTTTTTTGATACCAGGTGGAAGTGGTATTGTAACATTAACCTCTGATAGTCTGTTTCCATGACTACTTCTCAAGATCCGCTCCATTACCAGCATTTGGGGCTAGATAAGATACATGCAAAAACCATCAACATGAAAATCAAATCTACATCCTTGTAAAAAATGGGAGGAAAAAAAATATCCACAAATTGAAACAGACTGTAGGATACCTCATTCCTGCAACATGATTATCTTGTCATGAACAATAAAAAAATAAATCAGGAGAAATGTAATTTTTGCCACATTTTGACAATGAAATCTTTTGCATATTCTATGAACAATTGATGAAAAAAGTTAGCTAAAGCTTGTCAGCATCAGGATTATAGTAAAACATAAAGGAACCGCTCCAACACATATATAATCCTAAACATAAGTATCTATACATATAAGTATTTATTGAGGACATTGTATTTTGTGAAAATATGGAAGTCAAATCTTTGAAATAACACAATTTATGGTACCACTGCCTTATGAAGTCCATTCATTCGAGTATTTACAAAGTCCATTCAGGAATTTATTCAAAGTTCAAAGTTCAAACAATTAACATGTAGCCTAAAAAAACTCAGATTTGAAAAGGAGATAACCCAAATATGTAGAGTATATATCTCACATTTATATATCCTAATTTCCAGACATTGAAATGACACTTTTTAGCATACTATTGTGAATTCAGCCCAAAATGCTAGAAAAAATAATTGATGGTTATTTTTCTAATATAGAAGTTTTATACATGCATTTATTTAAACAATTAGCTTACAATGTCAAACATATCTAAGGATGCACACAATATTTTGCATCTTTAGCGCTGGTATGTGAACTTGAGACAACGAAGTCCAACATTAACAGTTTGCCTACAATATGCACTAGCAGAATAGATGAATAATAGTATTGTAGGTATGTGTTATGAATATATGTATTGCAAGCCAATAAGAGTATGGTTGGAACATTCATGTCTAACCCTTCCAATTTTGCCTATAATTTTCACTAGTCTAATTGGTGAACAATAGAACTGTAGGTGTGCATTCTGTATCACTTACCTAAATCCAACACCTTCAACATAGAAATTTCAAAGAATATGTCCAGAACTGGTAGGTAATTTGCAAAATGAAAGAGTTGGCTTGATTGTTTCTGGAGAAGACTAGATTCTTACATTGTTCAATGTAAATTCATGACACTTTTCCAAGCTTAGATGGAAGAAAAAGTAACCAAGCTAGAAGGTTATTTAAAGAATCCTTACTTAGCTAGGGTAAAATGTTAGCCCTTTTTTGTCAAAAATCATAAATGTAAAAACTTTAAGAAATTCAGTGAAGAGACTGTAGAAATGTTCTTATCAAACCACTAACGTAAACAAAGCTAAGAAATATTGCTTTGTAGAAGAGATATTCATGGTCAAATTAACAAGAAAGTGACCTTTTATCATAGTTAATGCACTAGTGCTCATGTCGTAGTGTCCGAGGGCATGCTAGGGACTACAGGGAGTGCTCATGTACATTTAGAGAAGAGGTGGGGAGACATCGAGCTGTAGTCAGGAGGACTAGAAGCAATGAGGGGTGGATACTTGAGGTACCCAACCTCTTGGATTATACCTTGCTATGGGAGCCTCGAAGAGAGAGTAGCAGGACTGGCGAATGTGGGTAGAGACGGATGCGGATGAAGCAGCAGAGAGTGCTACACTGCAGGAGTCCCTGGGCAGTGCAAGGCTAGCAAGCTGCAATAGTGCGAGCCCTAGTTGCGATCACAAAGGAGCCCTAACTGCATTCATGAAGGGAGACCTAGACGCAATCTTGAAGGAGCTCTAGCCACAGTCGAAAAGGAAGCCTTAGCTGCAGTAAAAGGCAGCCCTAACCAGAGTCAAAAGGAGGCTTAGCCACAAAAAGGGAGAGGCCTAAGATGTAGCCTAGAGACAGGCCTAATATGCAGTCAAGAGAGGCATAAAGACATAGTCAAGAGAGTCCAGATACACAACAGCAAAAGGAAGGCTCTTATCCATAGCAAAGGAGGCCTTAATCCATAGCAAGACGGAGGACTTTATTAGCCATCAAGAAGAAGCATGTAGCCGCAGTCAAGGAAGGTCTAAAGAAACACTCAGAGAGGCCCTAGACGCAGTCAAAGGGAGGCCCTAGCCACTGCAAGAAGGATCCATAAGACAACAAGAAAGAAGCCCTAGAAGCAATGTGGAAGTCTTATGTTTTGCTGTAGGTACAACGTGTGAAAGAGAGGTTGTTTTGAGTGTTGTTCTTGGGTGCTCTTGTAGGGAGAAGGGCCGAAGTTTGAAGTTTAAGATCACAACAAGAAGAGGCATTCAACATGGGTTAAATAGGGTTGTTTTGTAGCTATTCCAGGAAGACTGAAGGGTTGAAAAGAGGCCAAGTATCTTTCTTGAAGCTTCAACTAAAGGATGAAACTCAACTAAAGGATGACTTAGCTTAATAAAGTTCATGATGGCCTTTTACAATCATATACTTATGAGCGAACCCATCTCTTATTATTGTGACTTATCCTAGTGTTCTGATAGGTGGGATATAGAGGACAAATACGATCTCCATTTCTCCATTGCATTCCTCCCACCTTGAAAATCAAAAGGGGACATAATGAATTTCATATACACATACTTAATAGATATATATTCCCAATCTATTGCCATCTACTAGTTGTGCCTTCTTGAGCTAGGCTCAAGCAATTAGTCAATCCAGAGCATGCATATCCCTACTTATTCTCCACACACCTCTGGGTGGATCTCTCTATCCCTGTAGTGCCAATAAAAGGGTTTGGGTATGGTAAGGGCTACTAGCTAGTTTTTTGAACCTTTTTATTTACATCTATTTTCGCCTGGCCTTACCCTACTCTCATCTCTATGTATTCTCAAATTAAACCAACTACACAATTGGAAACTTTGTTCTTGTGTGGTATCTCAAAATAATTTTAAAACATAAAATTACAACATATTGTCACAAGGAGACTAATCATGGTTTAACAGATCAAATTTGACATCTTACATCAACAATTTCCTTTTACGTGATGCCAGTCTTCTGCCCAAGCCTTGGAACCATGCCTAAAGGGGTGTACTACATGACCGGGGGTTTGCACTGCCAGTAAAATTAATTATAACTAATTATGAGAACAAGATATTTATATACCAGATTGCTTAAATTAAATATTAGCTTCCTGTATGAATTACAGTTCACTGATAGAAACAAAGATAGTTTCCAACAAAAAGCACCCAAAAAAGTAGCAAAAGTCATAGGAGACACTTATTTTGCTTCTTCGGTGTTGGTCTTTGAAGACCTCCACCACCATCATCACTTCCACATTCATCCTCCTACACCTCAAGAGTTGAAGGCACCACTCTGCCCCTATTTCTTGAAATCTCTCTGATAGGAGTCTCTGCAGCCTTCTCAGAACAAGGAATCATAAGTGGATTGGTTCTATGAGGCATCAACTCCTCACCACTTTCAACAGCTTCCATCATCAACTTCCAATGTTTAAAATCAGACCGAAAAATAAATTGTTTGTAAGAAGCTTCTCCAGATGCCAATTTTGTAGCTCTGGGAGCATTTTTGGGGACAACAAAATGGTTTCCATTTTCATCGAAATTTATTTCAATTCTATCATCCTTTACTAGAAATGATAATGCAAAGAAGTTTTCTACTGTCTGGGAAAATGCTATTCTATTTAGAACCAAATTCTCTAATCTGGCTTGCTTCTATTTTCGCAAAATGTTAAATATGCTTGCCATATTCTTGTCTATTTCTGATTTTTCATCTTCCAGGAACTCTTTCACTACTTCAGGTCGAGTGCTTTCTGTCGGATTATTCTGTTTTCTCTGTACTATAGCTTTCCTTTGCTTGGGTTCATTATCCATTGGTCCAAGCATAGTGAAAATTCCTGCCACATGATAGAAAATAGAAGTAGCTAAAATCCCAATATTTCTTCATGATATTTGGTTTTGATCGTCATTTCCCTCCAAAGACCTGCTTCCATATGCCTGGTCACTATAGTTTCTTAGAATATCACTACTACTAAAATCAACTGGAGTATCACCATCATTGTTTTGTGATCTGTTAACAGTAGTGAGGAGTGTGGATGTGAGATCAAAGAGTGTATCAACATTTGTAACTTGCTCATGAGGTCTCTAAGCAAAATTGTGTAAGCTTTCCACTTTGCTAATTATAGCCTCAAATTTTCTAGATTCTGCTTTTAAAATATTTTCTCTCTCCTCAGCAATCGAAGTCTTGAGGGGATGATAATGGTACCTTAATATACAGTGTTGCACCATACTCTGATTGTTACCACTACATGCAGTAGCATCTTCTTTCTCTCTTAGGGGCTTACTATGGCCTTGTTGTGATCCTTTTACCCCACGAGAGGAATCTTCCAGTGTTTGACTCAATGTTTCTTCCTCTTTAACTCTAGCTTGGGTACCAAGCCTTCTACCCATCCTTTCTATCACCTGCTTTTGGAGTTGATAGAAATGAAAATATTCAACCAAAGCTAGAAGGAAGGGCTTGAAATTGAGATTTCTGATTGAAGAACTGTCGTGAAATGGAAAGAGAGCAAGAAAAGATTTTCGTGTTGCATTGAAATGAGGGAGGGCAGGGAGTTGTGATTTCCCCTACCCTGAGAAGTCTGCTTTGTAATAGAAGAGGGATGAAGGCCCACTACAGTGGATATAAAGTCCCAAGACATACACATTTTTGAATGAAATGCATAGGTGCAGTGTGCCAATTAAGCGTGAGGATTGGGAGAAGTGACACATGTGGGAGAGTGGCCATATTATTGAAGAATTGTTTACATTGAGGAAGGACACCATTTGAATATGGTAAGAATGTCAATTCTAACGTGGAGAGTTTCCAACACCACTTTCTCATCTACATGAGGGAGTTTACAATTTGTATATCTTTGTCTCAGTCCCATGGTGAATATATTAGTGTGAGGATCCATTGTTTCATGATCCATATGTTGGATGCTTTGCTGAACTTGAGCTTTATAAGGAAATATCTTTAGATATCTAGAATGTCTCAGAAATTTATTTGAACAATTATTGTCTTGCAACAATGTTTATTGATGATAAATTGCTTGGTAATGTACACATGCATAGAAGAGTGTGACTGATGGCATGGATACTCGGCCTTTCGGGTCGAAATGGCCACCTCTAAAGATAATATTTGGAATATCCTTTGAGCCTTTATTTGAGATGGCATCCAAGAAGTTGGAGTGAAGACATCAAGGAACTCTATATTTTGACATATTCCAGCTGAATCGCCAAACATGCAAGAGAAACTAAAACCAGGGGTTATATAAGTAATAGCCCTAGTGTATGGGAAACCCAGGCTTTTAGAGGAATAATTCTGCATTTAATAATTGGATGAGGATGAATATTTCTGTTACACTATGTGTTGTTATTGATATGTTTGGATGTTTTGGATGAACACTTGGCCCATCTTCAAGAACATCCAATAACGTTCGAGTCCAAGACAGATTTAAAGAGATAATTTATCAAATTAGTTGTCCAGCTATGAAAGACAATCAATTTTTGGAAGAGATACATCGTAGTACTATTAAAGTAGATTGTGGACCATGTTAGAAAATGGATCAAAAAGGTTTTCAGAATGTCTGCTAAAATTTGACATTTAGTATTGTCTTAGCATTTTCTTATCAACCTTCATGGAGGCAAAAAGTGACAGGAGAAACTTGCACAATAATGGTGGCTACTAGAATGAGAAACACAATGAATTAGCAAAATGGAATCTATTGCTATGATGATACATGGGAAGATACTTATTACTCTCAACATGGTTGTACAGGAAAAATAGTTTTAGCCTTTGAGTATAGTTGATGTATCGTAATGTAGCGGTTGTTTCCCTGCTGCAATAAAACAAATATATATATCCATCTCAAGGTGAAAGAACAACACCAGTATACCTTCGAATGATATGGGCTATGTGTTGTGCTCAACAGCTAGGAAAGTCTCTATCGGTCATAGTGCGATGAAGCGATGGGTTCAAGTTTCCGTGCCCGTGCTGTCAAAGTATATCGATACAAATGATGAAAAAACATATGTTCAATTCCCTGGAACATATTTTATTTTCATTACTTGTCCAGGATAAATCCACGGCCATAGTTGAGAAACGTAATGAAAAGAAAATAAATATGTAGTTTATTTAAACAAATGCGGCATGAGCGGAAAACATATGCACCAAATTACAAAATGCGAAAGTCAAAGTTCTGTATAAAAGTTTTAAATTAAAAAAATTTCAAATAGTTGCCAGGAAGTTTAACGAATGCAACTTCCCAGCACTCATCCAATAGCCATTCGAGTAGTGTCGAAACCATCCATCAATATGAAGAGATCTATAAAAGAAAACAGGGACTTTGAAGAAGGGGTCCCTAATTTTTCATACCCAAATGTTGCCCGATTATTAAGCAAGGGCTTGATGAGCTAGTGAGGGTTTCCCTTTTGTTTTTGTTTCCATATATTTTCATGCTTAGATTTTTGCTAATATCATATCATTGGTGGACCTTAATATATGGCGCTGCACCATACTCTGATTGTTACCACTGCATGTGGTAGCATCTTCGTTCTCTCTCGGGGGCTTACTGTGGCCTTGTTGTGATCCTTTTACCCCACGAGAGGAATCTTGCAGTGTCTGACTTAATGTTTCTTCCTCTTTAACTCTATCTCGGGTACCAAGCTTTCTACCCATCCCTTCTATCACCTACTTTTGGAGTTGAGAGCAATGCATAAATTCAACCAAAGCTAGAGGAAGGGCTTGAAATCTATGTTACTGGAAACCAGAAAGGGGAAGCAAAACGAGAAACAGAGTTTGGAGATTTCACATTCAAGAAATGAGGAGAGAGAAAAACAAGACAAATATGAAACATACAACCAAGCATTTGTTTCACATTCAAGAAACAGGGAGAGAGAAACAACAAGAAAAATATGAAACATAAAACCAAGCATTCATCATTAACATTCTCGAATACTATGGTTCATAAGTAGTTGCTCATAAGCTTTAGCTACTCACATTGGCCATTCCTTAATACTTATAGTGATCAACAAAGCTTCCATTTCTCACATAAGCCATTCTTGAATACTCATGTTTGATCCTCTGGGCTGGCAAATACAATAGTGAAGAAACACTTGGCACCGAATTCAAGTTTGATTTAGCCTTTGCATTTTCCGGATGAGTACATGATCCCACATACATTGTATATATTCTTGGATGTGACATGAGTGGACCTCAAATTTGGGATCTATTGTACCATTTTCGACACAATTATTGGGTTATTTGTTTCATAGTTGGGTAACAAGATGGTGGAGATTGAGTTGATCTCCATTGGATATAGAGCCAAAAATAGAGGGTTGTCCCAAACTATTGTCACTTGCAGAACCATAAATACTACAACATGTGTTTGAAGACAAAATCTAAAGAGAAAACTTTCAAAAATTTATCTGTAATCCATTATAATAGAAAACTAATCTTTATAATAATAAAAATAATATATTTTAAAAGTATAGTTGAATTAGATATTAAATTGCTAGTTTGTGAGAAAAAAATTAACTAAATTATTTAACTTCTAATATATATATATATATATATATATATCTATATATATATATATATATATATATATATATATATATATATTATCTATACACATTACTAATTTATAAAAGAGATTTGATCCCTTTAGGGTGTTGGTATATCCGAAATTAAGATGGATCTAGGCTAGTATATAGTATTTACCATAATTATTGTTAAAGTGTATAATGGCTATCTCATATTTGTATTTGCATTGATTAAATGATTATTATATGTAGTGGTGTTTTATATTAATTATTTTAATGCATCATATATATGGTTTTGTATACTAAATTTATTTTTATGTTAAATTTTAATAGTTAAATTTAGATATTCTTTCTTGATATTAGTTATTTTTTATTAATTTTCATTTTATTCTATTGGATCCATCAAAATTTGTTATGTGAGTCAATGTTTCCAATTAACAAGTGTGGTTGATCAATATAAATAAGTGAAATAAATTATTAAATTGTGATTTTTTTAATTTCTACTTAGTTAAATATTATATATAAATATCACTTGTGGTTATAACATACCAAACCATTCATTTTTAGTTGTTAAATATGATTATGTTAAAATAACTTAAAAAAAAATGTTATCACCCATGGTTAGAACTTACCAAACCATTCTTTTTTAGTCCCTAGATTTGTTTATGTTAAAATAACTTTTGAATAAATGTTATGGCTAATAGTTTTGTTATATTCCATGGTTTTGTACTTTATATTCATTTAACTTTCTAGTTTTTGCACATGGTTTTGTTACATTCTATGGTTCTGTATTTAATATTTATTAAATTTATTAGTTTTTTCTCATCAATTTTCTTTCATAAATTAAAACAAGTGAGAGAGACCTTGAAGTCTTGAAAAGAAATGTCATAATCTAGGTATTTTATTCTAGGCCCCTCTTAATATATTTTTGGTTGTTAGATTTTTGTGCCAAGAGACCCTTTCCACCTAGGGAATATGTTATAATATTTGGCATTTTAACTCAGTCAAAATAAAACAAAATCAAATCAAATAAAAAAAATTAAAAAACATAAAATTCTCCAGTGCATAGTTTTTTCTTGCCCATGGTTTTTTCCCATGGTACTCCTAACCCATGGTTTTTGTCCATGGTATTTTTCTGCAATGTAGCCTATTCAAAGGCTAATAACTAAAGCAACCTAGATCCATTTTAACTGTGGATCAAGCGTTGAGAGGATCAAATCTCTTCACTTAAAGAGGTTTGTAGCTAGAGAGAGAGAGAGAGAGAGAGATTTGATCTCTCTTGATGCTCGAGAGAGATAGATCTACGTTGGTTATTTATAAATGAAGAGTATTTTCTTGTAGTAGTACTCCTATTTGTTTTTTATTTAAAATTTATTAAATGATGGATTTCTATTTTGTATTTTGATTTTTGAGACTTGTTTATTTTTATAAATTTACAATTATTTCTATCACTATTTTTATGTAATTATGAAACTTTCCATATTTATCATAGTTGAAATTATGTTTGTATTATAGACATATTAATCAATAGCTTGTTGCTCTTAAGCTTTATTATTGCAAATTACCTAACATAATCTCTCTTATCACCGATGAAAAAAGTATTTATGGGATAAAACTATTAATGGGATGGATAATAGATAATTATTATTTTTTATATATTAAATTAATGTCTTTGGTTGATGATATTTAATATTATAGATAGTCTAATAGTTGATAAAAGTTTCTATAGGATGGTTTTATCAAAATCCTTTTCCAATCATTTGAGAGGTTATAAACCAGACCAATGGCCAAAAAAAATATTGTGTCCCAATGTTTATATAAAATAATTAATTAACTAGAAAAATTAACTAAATTATTTAACTACTAATTTATAAATATATATATATATATATATATATATATTACTAATTTCTAAAAAATATATAAAAAAACCTTATACATTTAAATTTATAATTTTATATAAAAATACACATTTTAAATATTAGATACAATCACTAAATCCCCTTTCAAATAAAAGAAACACAAAAATAACAAAAAAAAAATTGTAAAAACTTAACCATACACTGCTACACATCAATGGCTACAATTAAAAAAATAGCATAACTTTAACTAATAAAATCCCTAAATAGTCAACGTTGTTAAAGATATATTAAGCAATATTGCAAGGTGTTGTCACTATGGAGAACACCCAACCTATTTGCAACAAACTTGTTCGTTAGCACCTAAATCGTATATGGTTCTAACCATAGACTATGAAAATGCCTTCAAAAACTATCCAGAAAACCAATGCTTTTTATGATTCATGTCGAGGTCCAATCACGAAGAGATCCATATTGCAATTGAACTAGATTAACATTTTCCAAAAAACAGTTTCAAGAAACGAACCGTTTTTGGAAAACCCAGTTTATTGCATTAAAAAACGAAAACTACTGTATAAAACACCGTTTTCCGTACCATTCCATTTTTTATACGTTTTTTCCAAAAACGAAGACTTCCATCCATTCCATTTTTTATACGTTTTTTCAGAAATGAAGACTTCCATTCCGTTTCTGTAATAGAGCTTGAAATTGAGATTTCTGATTAAGAACTACCGTGAAATGGAAAGAGAGCAAGAAAATCTTCCCGTGTTTCATTGAAATGAGGGAGGGCATGGAGTTTCCCGCCGTGAAATGGAAAGAGAGCAAGAAAATCTTTTCCTGTTGCATTGAAATGAGGGAGGGTAGGGAGTTACCCTGAGAAGTCTAGGAAAATCGTTTCCTGTTGCATTGAAATGAGGGAGGGTAGGGAGTTACCCTGAGAAGTCTAGGTTGTTGTTTTTTCCACTATTTTCCTGGTGTGGTATACTACCAAACTACTATTTTTATAATTTCTAGTGTGGTATACTACCAAACTACTATAAGAGTTCAACCTATATTTAATATAAATTTCATTGCCAATATAGTAATTGTGGGGCTAGTTCATTTGAAGCTAAATTCTTAAAAAACAAAACCCAAATAACCTAATTTCAGGTGAGAAAGTTGGTAGATTGTTTGAAGCAATTGAAATGAGGAAGGAATTAAAGGAGAGAAAGGGTACCTGTGCAAGTATTTTTTTTGGGCTCTTGAAAGAAGACCAAGGCTTCTGATCCTTCCATCATGGTCCAAATTTGCCCAGCTAAAATAGATCCATATTTTCTGAGCAATCCATTGAAAAGATCCTCCACAATCTTATTTCTCAACGCATCCAAATTCAACAATGAAACAATAACTGTCAGCGAATTACTGCAACATTTCATGTGAAAATATAAAAAAAAATTGCAAATCAATTCTAAGAATGGCCATCGATCTAGAAACCCTAAAAATTGATCCAACCAACTATTCCTGTTTCCATATAGCCATAGATCAGATTGTACTGTGCCCATGGTCTTTCCTTTTTTTTTCAACTACTCCACATACATTTCATGTGAAAATATAAAACAAATTTGCAAATCAATTCTAAGAATGACCATCGATCTAGAAACCCTAAAGATTGATCTAGCGACCTGTACCTATTTCCATATAGCCACAGATCAGATTGTACTGTGCCCATGGTCTTTCCTTTTTTTTTCAACTACTCAACATTCATTCGAATACACTAAGGCAGGGAAGAAAACTTGTTCTGGTCTTTTTTTTTTTTTCAACTACTCAATATTCATTCAAATACACTAAGGCGGGGAAGAAAACGCGACATAATGGTCTTTCCTCTTTTTTCAACTACTCAACATTCATTCGAATACACTAAGGCAGGGAAGAAAATGCGGCAAAATGGTCTTTCCTTTTTTTTCAACTACTCAACATTCATTCAAATACACTAAGGCAGGAAAGAAAATGCGGCAAAAATTAAATTTTTAATTTGGATGATCGTTAAATTTTTTAATTATAATTATTTATTTATTTTATAAATTTTAAAAACATTATATTTTATGAATATATCAAAATGTATGGAATGTATATTTTCTTATCTTATTGTATACTCATTTCAAAAAATTATATTTTTTATTTTTCAAAATTACAAAATAATTAACCATGTTGTAAGTTGTAATTTTAAACAAATTCAAATTTGGATTTTATATAATTAAACAAAAAAACTATAAATATTTTTTTATTAATGTTTAATTATCTAATACTAATATTATGGGTTTCCATGTTATTTAAACAAATGAGATTTGGTTTTATAATTATTATGTAAAACTTTAAAGCTAAAAATTAACTTTTAACAATGCAATCTTTTATAACCAAGTTGGATGTAGTTCAATGTTATGGCAGTGAAAAAATGAATCCCATGAGTCAATTTGGTTGTAGTTCATTGTGATGGTAGTAAAAATGAATCTCATGAGCCTGGTCCCACCCACACATTGGTATAGTTCCACCCAAGGAACCATTGATCTTTCTCCATGAATCAGTAATATTGTACCAAGAAGCACCATAATGTATGGCATTTCTATTTCCCACAATTGAAAAAGCACCATAAATCCTTCTACATGAGAATTTTTCTTTCGTATTGTTGAACTAAACATGGCAAGACTTTCTTGTGGAAACAAGAATTTCTGAAATCCTCATCCCCCCTATCACAATATATCTTAGAATCTGTCACGTTGGAATGTAGTATCCCTAGTAAGCATATAGGAGTGTAGGGGAACACAACCTCAAAGGCAATGGGAAGCCAAGGGGAAAGATTTGTGCATCTAAGAGGGATACCTCGATTACATAGATGTGGTTTTCTATGCTTTTGCATTAATCAAATGTATATTTGAGGGGGAATTTAGCCATTAAAAAATGCTTCACTGAATTTTCATACACAAGGGTTGATTCTACTTCGAATTTTGATACTTTGTGTTTACTCACTTTAATGTCATTACATATAACTAATAATTTGCAAGTCCTTGTCTCATTTGATCTCATTTTATTTCAATTTTGAAGTGACTAAGCCTTGAACCCCAAATCCTCATAGCTAAGATTCACAAAGTATGCATTGCCTCATTTCCTCTCATTTTACTTCAGTTAAATGGAGCAACTATGCCTTAGCCCCAAACCCACACAACTAAGCTTTCCACACTACAGAATCCTCTCCCTCCCTGGTATTGCACTTGGTTTAGATATACTTTTCTTAGAAGAGAAGCAATGTCTCACTAAATACCTGACATGTTAACTTATCATCTAATCCCATTACATTTTCCAAGCATTAAGGACATTAATAAAATTTCAAAATTCATTTTCACACTCATTTGATGTAATCACCATGTTCCATCAATTTCAGGTAAACTCTACAAATAAATGTAAGTAATTATTTTGATTTTTTTCATTGATTCTAAATTAGCAAGTGAGAAAACTGCAAATGCATCTTTATTTTTAAAGTACAAGCATCCAAAAAAACTCATCAAAGACTAAATATAGGTTAAAACCTTTATGGAGTGAAAAATATTGTTGGTATCCTCCAGAATAACACTACTTTCAAAATCTGGGTTCCGATTTTACCACAAATGCAAGAACCAAAGTGAGAAGCTTTTTTTATGGTTTTTTAACATGATATATTATAAATAAAATTGAAGAAGCACACAATACAAAAAAGTTTTGTATCTAGTATCATTCTAGATAGAGAAAAGTACTCGTTAGGCTATCTATGACATGAGTAAGAATTGCTACCCACCTACTTTCAAAATCATCATAGACATTTAAATATTAAAAAAGGAATTGATTAGGCTACCTATGACTAAATAAGAGTTATTCTCCACCTTTCCAAACTATCATGTACATTTAAGCTATCATATTTTATCAACATCCTTTCTATGATGCAACAGGTTACAACTTTCCATTATATTTATGCATTATATAAGTTGATATACTTGTAAGGTGCATAAATTCCAAAATAATTGTCCAAATACCCATGTTTCCACTAAATTAATTGTTTAAGTAAGAGACACATTTTATTGTAGGAAGCATGCATCAATCAAACACTGCTCTACTCATAGTTTACAAACCCAACCATTTTTTCTACACAAACACATTCAAGACTAATCCACAATGACAAACAATGCTCAAAACAATATTCTTCATCAAAAATCTACCAATGCATAAACAATGAGGAGACAAGAGACACATAAAATATGCGATCAACCAGGGCCAAAACCTCTCCAACATGTGAGGAAAACCCAAATGAGATCTTCTTCTTATATAGACTTCAATTGACGAATACCAAGACCATGGCCTAGACCCTTGACTCAATTACCTCTCCAAGGCAAATTCACAAGCCTCCTTGATTCAACTTCCTTATTTTCCCTTGAGTCAACAATGATCAGGCTTATTCCTTCAATAACTCGACTATCCTTCAAATTCTAGTGCCATGGATCAGATCTGTAGTTCTTGTCCCTCTTGCATAAACCCTAGAACATGTGGTTGACGAACCTTTTGAACCTTGATCTTCTTCGCTTGGATGGTATGAACTCTTATTATAATTCGGCGTGTAACCTTGCTTATCTTCTTCCTTGATTTTACTTCTTGGACAACAACAAGATCTCCGACCTTTTTTGAAGTAGATATTTCTTCCTTCCTTCACACGTGTGGATCTATTAGCCCTAAAACAAACCCATAAACAACACCAAAATCTTCTCTCTTTGTTTCCTTCTCTTGGTTGGTTATCTTCACACTTCTTATTACAGACTTAACCAAATTTTCTTGTCCACAAATGGAGGATGAGATTCACTATATATAGTGTTTTTTCCATCAAAAACATGTGCTAGGAAGTGCTAAGGAGTGCTAGGGGAACAAAAGGGAGCAATAGGTGAAAATAATGCATGCAAATGAACGATTAAGATTTTGTGACAGGAAGTGTTAGTGAGATATCATTTTGGGATTCAACTGCGTTAAGTAAGATCATTCACGTATGACCATTTCCATGAGAGGTAGTCGTAACTGACTAATTTCTCATGATTTTTGAATAGTTCACTTAGCACTCATTGCATCGGCTGATGCTCACAGGGGTGAAGAAGTGGTATTGAAACTAGTGAAATGTGGAGAACGAATCACATAGCATCAATCATCACTTCCGGGGCTTGCACCCGGTAACCAGGACTTCCCAAGAGGTCACCCATCCCAGAACTCCTCTGGCTCAAGCGCGCTTAACTGTGGAGTTTTTCCCCACAATCAAGCCCACTTAGCTTGCTACCCCATTTGCAAAACCTTAGCAAGTATTGTGCCTCATGAACCATTCAAGTAGAGATCCCTTGACTCTTTTTGAATTTAAGTATGGGGGTTTTACGCAGTGCATTATATTAGATATCATTTTGGGATTCAACTGCGTTAAGTAAGATAATTCACGTATGACCATTTCCATGAGAGGTAGTCGTAACTGACTAATTTCTCATGATTTTTGAATAGTTCACTTAGCACTCATTGCATCGGGTGATGATCACAGGGGTGAAGAAGTGGGATTGAAACTAGTGAAATGTGTAGAACGAATCACATAGCATCAATCATCACTTCCGGGGCTTGCACCCAGTAACGAGTGCTAAGGAGGGAGTGATAAGGTATGCTAGGTAGTGTTAAGGTATATTAGAAGCCAGGGAAACATGCCAAGATGTGTCAGGTTCTAAGGTGTGCCAATGCATGCCATAGAGTGTTATGGAGTGCCAGGGAAACACAAGGGAGTACTAGTTTTAAATGCATGGAAATGAATGACTAAGAGTGTGTGACAAGGAGTGTCAACGAATTCTAGGTGTGCTAAGGTATGTTAGGTGGTGCCAAGATATGCTAGAGTGTTAGGGCGACATGACAGGGTATGCCAATGCGTGTCAAGGTGTGCCAATGCATGTCAGGGAATGTTAGGGAGTGTGACATAAACACAAAGGAAAACTAGTTCAAAATGCATGGAAATGAACGAATAAGAGTGTATGATTAGGAGTGTCAGTGAATTCCAAGTGTGCTCAGGAGGGAGTGACAAAGTTATATGCTAGGTAGTTCCAAGGCATGCAAGAGTGCCATGACATGTCAAGGAGTGAAATGGTATGATAGGGAGTGTTAAAGCATGCCATGGCATGCAGGGAATGCCAACATGTGCCACATAGTGCCAAGGGATTGTTAGACATGCCAGGTGCTATGCCATGTCAACATGTAAACTATGTTGCTTAGTTGTTTTATGGCCATGGTTAGACGTGAGCCTTGACTTGGTAACTTCTTAAGTGAGATGAGCTAAGATTGTGCATGAGTAGCCTAAGATGATTTATAGGCCATTCTTAGGTGAACAAGGGATAGTATAGTTGTAGTAACTATAACTTGGTCAAGATGTTGTAGTCAAGGTAGGACTTGGTTGGTTCCCAAGTCTTAAAACCAATAAGGGTAGTTATGAGGGCATGATAGCTAGGGAGTGCCAGGGCATGCCAAGGAATGAAAAGGCGTGATAACACATGCCAGAAAATGTCACTGCATGTCGAGGAGTGTTGGGGAGTGTGAGGGCATCACAAGGGAGAACTAGGTCAAAGTGCATGGAAACAAACGAATAAGAGTGTCTTCTAGGTGTCTCAAGGATGAAGTGTATTAGGATAATTTCATAATAGTACTTGCAATAGGTAAGCCTACAATTATGATAAGGGGATGGAAAAAGCAATTTTAGACAAAGGGAGACTTTTGTCTAGGGAGAACGTTATTTTTTCAATGACTTGGTTGGGTTCCAAAGTCACAAAAAAAGTATGGCTATCTATGAGGGCATGACAACTAGGGAGTGCCAAGGTGTGCAATGAATTCTAGGAAGTGATAACACATGCTAGAAAGTTCCAAGGCATGTTAGTCATTCCAATACATGCCAAGTGCTAAGGCATGCCAAGAGGTGTCAGGTGCTAGGGTGTGGCGCCAACGCATGCTAGGGAGTGCCAGGTTAACACAAGGGAGGACTAATTTCAATTTCATGTAAATGAATTAATAAGAGTGTGTGATAGGGAGTGTTAGAAATGTTTGGGTGTGCTAAGGAGGCATTGACGAGGTATGTTAGGTAGTGTCAGGGAAACACAAGGAAGGACTAGTTTCAATTGCATGGAAATGAATGAATAATAATGTATGATAGGGAGTGTTAGAAATTTTTGGGTGTGCTAAGGAGGCATATCTAGACAAATTTTGGGAGGGTTTGGAGAAAATTTTGTGTTTTGGTGCAGACTTGCAATTTTTTGGCAATTTTTTTGTCTAGCAGCATAATGAGCTCACGCTTTGCTTCATCCTCAGGGTTCCAAATGATGTAAAATCAACATTTTTGGAAAGCTTATGACCCCATGTCAAACCCAATTCACCCACTTTGCTGGTCTGGGGCTCAGGTTTTGAGAAATTTGAAAACAATAAGGCCAAAAATCACCTTTCTGTCCCTCTCTTTCCATTTCGTTGCGCACCTGGAGACACCTTCGGTGAATGGCCATATCTCAGCCAAAAATTGGTCATTTTGAGTGAAACAATACTCTAAAGACATCTACACTCTCCCTTCCAGAAAAGGCTTCCAATCTGGATTTGGACTTCAGAAAGGCACTCAAAAATGGCCTCCAATAGCTCGCTGTACACCTGAAAATTTCTGAGATTTTTGTAAAATTTTCAATGTGTAATTTTTTGCAATTCCTAGTTTGACTCTGGTGAAAGTCAAAAGGGTGAAGTAGATGAATGTGAGGGGTAAAAGTAAATGTAAATAATGTGTGGTTAGTATTTATAAGTTGTTTTGATGTAAATTTGAACTCATTTATGAGAGAGGTTGGAGTCAAAGTTAATTGTAGAAGTCGTTTTTAACTTCCCTAGACATTAGGATTTGGTTAGAACACCTCATGGAACAGTTCCTAGAGTCATTGATTCAATCCCTAAGAGTGGGGAGATGTTGTTTTTGTCTTTATGTATCATTTTCTCAGTGATAGAATGGGTTGGATTTCAGAGGAGAGATGTTGTCTTATAGGGGCCTGACCCAGGTTTAGAGATGAGTTAGCCAAACAAATCCTGGTACTACTTGGCCCTTTCAGCAACAGTTCGCAGAGCGCGAACTGAGGTCTCACCCAAATTAGTATGGGAGGGTGCTAGAACTAGGTTTTTGCACCCTAGAGATGTCTAATGGTTTTTCGGTGGTCCGCGGTTTGACCCTGTGCAAACATCGCTACGTGCACATATCAGTCCCTCGCAGTCTGCAACGCTGCCTTCGCGCAACTCTGTTCGAGGCACGATCTGTGTTATTACCCAAGTTCTGTACTATTAACCCAATATTATATGATTATTTAGCTTATCTGTATGAGCCCAATTATACTTAACAATGTTCAACATTCATATAAGTGCGCGTGATAAACAAAATAGTATAATCGCATAGAAAATCATACAAAATCAGATACACAATATTTAGAATCAAAATTTTCTTTATTATTCTTCTTCTTGGGTTATAGACTCAACTTCGCCCTGCGCACTCAGCTGCAGGGGTCTGCGCACTCAGCTACGGACTCTACTAGGCCTTTGCACACTCAGCTGCAGAGCTACTACTACGACCCAAGGCACTTAGACTTCTTCTCTATCCGCTACTAGATCCTTACATTAATCCCTCTCCCCTTGCTTCCTTTACAACTTAGAGCCTCGCTCTATTTCTATAATCCCATGGTCTGTGGACCATGGGTAGGTCGACATGACATTATATTACATTACAACACTTAGGGCGAACAACCCTATGACTCAATATACATTTCGCGCTCTGCGCCCGCAATTCGCAGAGTCTTACATTATATTTGACCAAAACTTGAGCTTCGAGCCCCAAAACATGTTGTGGGGGGATTCCATGCCCAACAGGCCCCCAACACAAACATCGTGACTCACCCTCGAGTCACTCTGTCAGTGCGGTGATCTTGGCGCAAAGTCCCTCCAACTGGTCCTGAACTGCTTGAATGTTGACAGCGCACTAGCCTGCTGCCTCTTGTACCTTCTGCATTCTGTCTTCTGAGCCCTCTGTTTCTAGCGTGTTGCACTGCATCTGTACCTGCATCCCCTGAATCTGCATGAGCTTTCCTTCGATATTTGCTGTGATTGTGAAGGCTTCATCAATCCATGGCTATACGCACACTTTGATAACGGCTTCCTTATGGTGCGCTGTGTCCACCTGCTCTTTTAATGCCTTCGCTTGCTACATCTTTGCAAGTCACAAAATAAGGACTACTATCTGTGTAGTCCCTTTGATGTTGTCATATTGTTACTGGAGTTCACATGCCTCTATCTCCAGTAGCTGAATGTTGGGCTCCTCCTGAAATGTCGTCAGGAGCTCAAGCGCATGCTCCAACATGGTGGTACAGTCGCGCACTGCACCTCCAATATCTTCCATCCCTGCTACAATAGCGTTAGCGCGCTGCTCTCTGACCTCAAGGGGAGTGGAAGGTTGCGCCTTCAACCACAGTTCGTAAATATGGAGATCTAACTCCAGCTACATCTTGTTGTCTCTTCTCTATCATCGCGGACTCCACTTGCTAGACTGTGAATTCGCACTTCTACCAGTAGATCTATTGTGATAGCCAGCTCTGGGACATGTTGGCAAGCATCATCTACCATCTACACCAATGCGACACCATCTGTTATGCTCTTAACCTGCAAAAAGAAACCCAAATACAGAATATGTGAAGAAAGATACCCAGAACATAGATTAATGAGAGACAACAGCAAATATTTTATTATTCAGAAAGCAATGTTCACTGGCCTCTTCAAGGGGGCAACCTCCAATAGAGCAGAGCTCGATTCAAAAATAAGCCACGATGCTCCTCACAAGGAGTCTCTATCCTTTATATATGACTCATACATGCAATACCAAGGATCAATACCATGGATTTTATTAATACCATCTATCTAATACTACGACCCATTTGCAGCTAACTGTAGTCCCGTCATTAATTGCGGGTTAACCATTTACAATTATTAATATGGGCTTTATTGACTCTTGACTATGACTCGATCCCATTACATAAATAAGGGGGTTAGGGTGGGACCCTAACATGCCCTCCCCCTTAAGACTAGCCTTGTCCTCAAGGCTGAAGCTGCGGAAACTGCTAAAGAATAGTGGCTAGTTCCCAAGTTGCATCTTCCGGAGAGGTGTCTTTCCACTTGACAAGGACTTCCCTAATCATGTGGCCCCGCAAGTGCCTGTCTCGTGTGTCTAGGACCTGTTCAAGTTGGAGCTAGACTGACCCTTCTTCGTCCAATTCAGGTAGACTGGTTTGAATTCTGCAATTGTTCCCAATCACTTTCTTGAGGCATGAGACATGGAAAACTGGATGGATTTTTGTAGTAGGTGGAAAAGCCAACTTGTAAGCCACTTCTCCAATGCGCTGAAGTACTTGATATGGTTCGTAGAATTTTGGAGATAGTTTCTGACAACCCTTGTCTTTGAGTGATGTTTGCTTATATGGTTGCAGCCTCAGAAAGACCTGATCCCCTTCTTGAAATTGGTGCTCTGAGCGATGCTAGTCTACCTGTTGCTTCATGCAGTTTTGAATTTGATGAAGATTCTCTCTAAGATGGGCAAGCATGGTTGCGCGGTGTTGTAGGAGTTGATCCACTGCTTGTACTTTTGAGCACCCCTTGATATAAGAAGTAGGGGAAGGAGGGAGTTGACCATATACTGCTTCATAGGGAGTCATTTTGGTGGTGGCATGATAGTTGGTGTTATACCACCATTCAGCCAGAGGTAACCACTGTACCCAAAGATGTTGCTTTTCTAAAGTGAAACACCTAAGGTAGGTTTCCAGACATTTGTTGACGGCTTCTAAATTGACCATCCATTTGTGGATGATAGGAAGTACTGAGTTTTAGTTGAGTGCCTTGTATCCTAAAGAGTTCCTACCAAAAATTACTGGTGAAGATCGGGTCGCGATCGGACACAATAGAAGTGGGTATGCCATGCAATTTGAAGATCTGATCCATGAAAGATTAAGCGACCAAAGTTGGTGTAAATGGGTGGTGTAGGGCGCAGAAATGAGCATACTTCAAAATTCTATCCACAACCACCATGATGACTGATTTGTTTCTTGACTTTGGAAGACCTGTAATGAAATCCATAAAAACCTCCGTCCAAATTGATGCCAGGATGGGCAACGGTTGTAATGTGCCTGGTGTGTTGACGGTCTCCCCTTAGTGGCGTTGACAGACATCGCATTCTGCTACGAAAGTAAGGATGTACATTCTCATGCTTGTCCAAAAAAATGATCTTCTGGTGCGAGCATACGTCTTCTGAAAGCCTAAATGTCCTGCAATGGGGGATGAGTGCAATTTTGCCAAAATGCGATTTTTGAGGGTGGATGTTGGTGATATTACGGCTCTGTCCCTGTAGCGAAGAATCTCATCCTTCCACGAGTAGCCCTTGGTGGAATTTGGATCTACCTGCAATTGAGAAATGAGTTGGGAGAGCCTGGGATGTGAAAACCATTCCCTGCGAGCCTCTTCAATCCATTCTGGAATGGGGAGGGAAATTGCTAGCAGAGTACTTTCCTCCTCAAATTGGCGAGATAATGCATCTGCTACACTATTGTCTTTCCCTTTCTTGTAAATGATCTCATAATCATATCCCAGCATTTTGGCGATCCATTTATTTTGTTGTGGGGAGGATAGGCGTTGCTCCAAAAAATATTTAAGACTGTGATGATCTATGCGAATTTGGAAATGTCGCCCCAATAAGTAAGGTCGCTCGGTCTCTACTGCTTGTAAGATGGCCATCATTTCCTTCTCGTAGGTAGATTGGCCCAGATTCTTCCCACTTAGTTGTTGGCTTGTGAAGGCCAAAGGTCACCCTTCCTGCATTAAGACCGCCCCAATACCTGTACCCGAAGCATTACATTCAATGACAAAAGATTTGGTGAAGTCAAGTAGCTCTAAGACTGGAGTGGAACACATGGCATTTTTGAGAGCTGTAAATGCCTGTTATGCTTCCTCATTCCAGAAGAATGAATTTTTCTTCAGGAGTTGAGTGAGGGGCTTCGCTATGCGACCATAGTTGCAGACAAATTTACGATAATAGCCTGTGAGACCCAAAAATCCTCTCAAGCTCTTCAAGGTCTTAAGTTGAGGCCAATATTGCATTGCCTGGATCTTTTTGGGGTCCACCTTGACACCTTCACGCCCCACAATGTGGCCCAAATACTCAACTTCTTCCATGCCAAACGAACACTTGGACATCTTGACAAATAATTTATGCTTGCGGAGCAGTTGCAAGAGTAGATCTACATGCTGAAGATGTGTGGCCCAAGTGCAACTATAGATGAGGATGTCATCGAAGAAGACAAGGACAAATTTCCTGAGATATGGTTTGAGAATGTGGTTCATAAGGCTCTGAAAAGTAGAGGGGGCATTACAAAGACCGAATGGCATGACCAGGAACTCATAATGGCCTTCATGAGTTCTGAAAGCAGTCTTTGGAATGCTGACTTCCTTCATGCGAATTTGGTGGTAGCACGAGCGAAGATCCAACTTAGTGAAGAATTGAGCCCCATTGAGTTCATCCAGCAAATTGTCAACCACCGGGATGGGAAATTTATCCTTGGCTATCAACCTATTGAGGGCCCTGAAGTCTGGACACATCCGCCACTCCCCATCTTTCTTGAGCACCATGACCATCGGTGATGAATAAGGACTAATGCTGGGACGAATGAAACCTGCTTCCAAAAGTTCCTTGATTATTTTTTCTATTTCATCATTTTGGGTAAACGGATATCTATATGGGCACACATTTGGGGGTTGGGCCCCTGGAACCAAGGTGATGCTATGATCATGTTCCCCTCTCGAGGGTGGAAGCTCATGAGGCTTGTCAAAGACCGGCATATGGTTATTTAAAATCTATTGCATCTTAGGATTAATCGGCAGAGACTTGGTTTCGACTGCCTAGATGGCATTAAATTGAGCTATAACTCCATGATGGCCCTTTTTTAGCAATTTTTCCATCCTATGCGAGCTGATGATAGAGGGAGCTCCCGCCTAGAGTCCACGGAGGGTATGTGTGGAGTTGTTCTGCTTAAAACTCATATATAACTCCTGGAAATCCATTGTGATTGGCCCAAGAGTGCGGAGCCATTAAGTGCCGAGGACAATGTCGCATCCTCCCATGTGTATGGCAAACATGTGGGTTTTCAACTGATAATCCCCCATTTGAAGTTTGACATTTTCATAGCGGCCTTCACATTTCATTGTGCCCCCATCCGCAATTTGGACTTGGAAGTTAGAAACTGCTCATACAAAACAATGCACTGCTTCCGCGACCTTTTGATGGATGAAATTATGTGTACTTCCACTATCAATCAAGACTACTACTGGGCGATGTTTAATAAAACCTCTGATTTTGAGAGTTTGAGGTGAAGAAATCCCTGCCAAAGCATGTAGCAAAATAATTGGTTTGTCAAAGACATTCTCCTTTTGGTTTTCCTCTTCTAGCGCCTCATGTTCCTCAAGTGGTGGATCTTCCTCAGATGAGTTGTAGTCAGTGGCATCAATTTGAAAAAATTTGGGCTCCTTGCTTTTATGACTTGGGGAGTATTTTTCATCACAGTAGTAACATAATCCTTGCTTTCTTCTTTCGGCCATTTCTGCAGGTGACACCTTTTGGACCTTAAGTGTTTGAGTCGTGTTGTGAGCCTGTGGGGGGTGACCTTTAGTGGAGAAATTTGGGCGACTATACTGGGCTGCTAATGCACGTTCCACATTATGAGCTACCTTGCAAGCCTTCGTCCATGTGGGAGGGTGGTGCAGTAGGACTTGGGCTTTTATGGCTTCTTTAAGACCGCTGATAAAACATTCCGTGTAGAACACATCTGAGAGACCCCAAGTGCGGAAGGCTAAGGCTTCAAAGGTTGTAATATATTCATCCACTGTGCCAGTCTGTCGGAGCTTAGTAAGACGACCCAAAAAATAAGATTCCTAGTCAAAGCGGGCTGTAAGAGCTTTTTTGAAGTTGGTCCAAGCCCGAAAAGGTCCATTGCAACATTGATGCCATTCCCACCATTGCCACCTTTCATTGTCCAAGTACATGCTCCCCACCATAAGCTGAGTCTCATCATCTAAGATGTTATTCAGATTGAAATACTGCTCCATTTTTGCTATCCATGATGCCGGGTGAGAACCGTCAAATTTATGCATATCCAACTTGGGAGGTCGCGGACGGGATTGTTGGTGGGTGCGCCAGACGTGAGGAGAGTGGCTAGACTCACCCTCACTGTGTCCATTGCCATTATACGCCTCCTTGTGGGCTTCCTCCTTGCCCTTTGGGATTAGGAGATATAGTCTGTCAATTTGACTCTGGATGGATTGCAAGGTTTGTTCAAGTTTGTCAATCTTCTCATTGGCCATAGCTTGAGCTCTAGTTTCTACCATGCACCGATCAAATGTCTTGAGATTTGGGACCACCCAAAAAAAAAAATTCATTAAGAATTGAATGGTACCACCGTGCTCAGCTCATCGTCCTAATTCTGAAAACTCCTAATGGAGTTTTACTCCTTCCTTATGAATACTGCAGTCGCCAAATCCTCAAAATGTAAATGCTGCCAGAAGCCCTGCGAAAATTATGCCCAGGTATAGTAACCCCACACAACTACTTAGATCTAGTGGATCTGAGAGATCTGAATGGTGGATCGGATAGATCTGGGTGGCAGAACAGACTACTGCTGTGGATCTGATGGATCAAATAGATCAGAATGGCCGGTCTGCTAACCCGGAACTGCGGGACTGATGTCTGATGCTGTTGTACCCCTTTGCACGATTGGATCTGGCAGAGATGATGCATGATACCAAGATAGAAAAGGGAACTATGGTCTTGAGGAGTGTCAGGTGCTACAGATCGCAATATACATAAGGGTCTGGCAGTAGTACTCGGCCCAATGTTCTAGGGCTCTAACTAAGGAGGATCAACCGTATCCTTAGCCGTACAACCCGACTACCCTATCATACGAGCGAGTAATCTCTCCGAGTGCTGTTCTCGGTGTACTGTAGCAGCAAGACGACCGACGGTTTATCTATGGCGAGGTTGCGGAGGAGCTAAGGGGCTTCCAATATACCCAGAAGGTACTTGGAAGACAGTTCGTACGCGGTTCTGTCTAAAGCGCTACTACTCGAAGGGGTACCCACAGGGGTTATAAGGGAGTCCAACAAGCGTGACCACCTCTTGTATTTCCTCCGTGCATGCCTCCCCAAATCCACAGGTTTATGCGCTCAACGACAGATCCCGTGGTTTAAAGATGCCGGAACATGTCTCTAGCCAAAAAAAAAAAAAATTGCTAAGAAATGGAGATCCCACTGGCCTTGGAAAGTGCTCTGATACCACTTGTTATTCTCTTAACCTGCAAAAAGATACCCAAATACAGAATATGTGAAGAAAGATACCCAGAACATAGATTAATGAGAGACAACAACAAATATTTTATTATTCAGAAAGCAATGTTCACTGGCCTCTTCGAGGGGGCAACCTCCAATAGAGCAGAGCTCGATTCAAAAATAAGACACGACGCTCCTCACAGGGAGTCTCTATCCTTTATATATGACTCATACATGCAATACCAAGGATCAATACCATGGGTTTTATTAATACCATCTATCTAATACTACGGCCCATTTGCAACTAACTGTGGTCCCGTCATTAATTGCAGGTTAACCACTTACAATTATTAATATGGGCTTTATTGACTCTTGACTATGACTCGATCCCATTACATAAATAAGGGGGTTAGGGTGGGACCCTAACACCAGCTCGTCGTAGTGCAAGTTAAGCTGTTCTATATTAATCTTCTCCTCGCTCAGAACTTGGATTGTGCAGCTCTCCCTAGGACACATCTCTATTGTTATTCCATCTTGTAGCTGATAGAGCGTTTCTTGGGGAAGGGCAGCTAGACAAAGATCTCAAAGATCAGAAGCTAGACAAGCTCTTGACTTGAGGCTATCTATGGTGTGTAATCTTATTTTGAATTAATATTGAAGCCTGCTGAGCCACCAGTCTGAGGACTGTTTGTTTCCAAGATCATCTGAGTTGTTGAGATTGTAAGGCGTGTTGGAGAAGCGAAAGGGAGTCGCGCAGTCCACGCATATCTCTGGTTGATGTGAGGAAGTTCTTTGAGTTCAGCGTCCACTTCAAAGGTTCAAGTAAGTTACTAAGTCCATCATCTTCTAATAAGTTACTAAGTCCATCATCTTCTAATTAGGAAGTTCTTTGAGTTCAGCGTCCACTTCAAAGGTTCAAGTAAGTTACTAAGTCCATCATCTTCTAATAAGTTACTAAGTCCATCATCTTCTAATTGGTATCAGAGCCCTGTTCTAGTCCTGAGATCCCTGAGAGTTCAATCGTTAACATTGCTACTATTCAAATGGATAATCTCTTACGCTCATTTTCTTCAATAGATAGAAAAGTAATTACTGAAGTTTCGTCCAGATCTGCTGAGTCTGAAACGAATGAAAATGAAAATCATGAGATAGTAGAAGATCCGTCCAAATGGACTCCCCCTGCTTTACATGCTACCGATATCTATAAACTTCCTATGACCTTTGTTCTTAAGCGAAAAACCTTTCTGAAAGAAGTAGAAATAACTATCAAAATCTCTGAACCTTCTACCCAAATTCTGGCGTTAAATTTGTTTTCTGATGATGAAATCAAAAAATTTCGTCAGTATGCTAAAGAGGGAAAGTATTTTTATCTTCATTTTGGAGGTATAAGGATAGGCCTTGCACCATTGTTCCGTCATGGAATAAACACCCCTTGCATTGCTGAGTTATTTGATACCCGCCATCAGAATTATGATCATGCTAGGATTGGAACTATTATGGGAAACCTGTCAACAGGTTGTCAATATGGGACAATCTATCCCGATTATGCCATCAGCCTGAATGATGTACACTTAAAAGATTGTTGGAAATTATTAACTGGGGTACAAGGGTTAACTATGGCAGAAGAAAGTGAATATCTCTCTGTGATAGGACAAGCTTCATTTCAGCTTACCAACACTGCACATCCAAAGCTTAAACAGCCTGTACTGAAAGATTGTGTAACTGTTGGCTTATCTAATGCCCAAGTTGAAGGTGTATTGTATGATCCTACTGAGTTACCCGGAAATTGGTATTTCCAATATAAATCCATAGCTGATGAGAAGAAGCCTGAACTAAAAGTAAAACGAGTTGCTATTGATAATGGCCAAGTAAAATTGATTCCTCCAAGGCCAAAAGTACCTCGTCCAATTACCAGGCAGAAAAGATATGTGTTCCCTATTGCTCCAACTAATGTCTCGTCAAGTAGTCATGATTTGTCTACTATTCAAGAAGCCAGTCAGAATGAGCCTTTATTGTCATCTACTGAATTGTACATACCAAAATCTAAACCCTTTTTACCCACTGTAAATAAAATGCATCGGATAGGTTATTTTCCTCCTGTTGAAGAATGGCAATATGCCAATCGTAGATTTGTCAAGGGTGGCAAATGGCCTCCTCGTACAAAGTTTTATACCACTTCTTCATCTTCTCGGCAACCAACTACTCGTGCAGATTGTGCTCCATTGATTGAACATAATGCACAAAATACAAATGATCTTGATCAGACATATCAGATCGGCAATTATTTAACTACATGGTGTGCCCATGCAGAAGAAGTTTTAGATGACTTGGGTTGTCAAAGTGAATTAATTCTTGCTAACCTAACTTCTACATGATGAACAAACAGCTGATCGGCAACACAAAGAAGAAAAAGAAAGAAGAAGAAGAGAGAAAAAGAAAAAAGAGTCACAGCCTCCAAAGTTTTCTAAAACTATGGAAATCCCTCAGAAATGGGAAACTAGTGATTCCCAAGAAGAAGTAGCTGAGTCTAGCAGTAGCCAAATTGGTTTCAGAATAGACAAGCCAAAATCAACCACAGTTCACAGAAATAAAAGTGAATTGGCTACTTTTGAAAATGCTGCTACTCTATTTCCATCATTCATAATGCCCTCCCTGCAGAAAGCTAATATGTATAAAGAACCAAAATATCCAAGAGTAGAAGAGGATTTATTTGCTACTAATTCATCTGGATATGTTCTCGATTTGGATAAATCTAAAAATCCAGCTGAATCAATTAGAATATGGATTGGTGCTTTGTACCAAATGCAAGTAGTGTCCAAGTTGGATAATTTTTCAATCTTCTTGCTAGCAGAAAAACGTATGGCAAGTATTGTGTGGGATTGGTGGATGGCTGGGTCAAATGAAGAAAGACAAAATGTTGCAGCATTGGGTCTAGCTACTTTAGAAGTTTTGTTACTCACTCAATTTGTTCCAGAACCTACTGATGAAAGAAAGCAAATAATTACTGATCTAACTAGGATGGAGTTAAAAGATCTGAAAGATCTAGATCAGTTTGGCTCAGACTATATGGCTAAAGTTTTTAAAGCCAGTTTAAACAATGATCCTACTCAGAAAGTTGCTTTCTTATCAAAATTGCCTATAAATATAGGAGACATGATTATGAAAGATATTGAAGTTCAAAATAAAAAGATTGAACAAATCTATTGGATAGATCTCCTATTTAGATGCCAGGAAAAGGTTAAGTATTTGTGCTGGCAAAAATAGGTTCACAATGTTTCTCCAAATCTGAATGTTTTTCGTTCTGTATTACCCTGGACTCCCTTCAGAAAAAGAAGAACAAAGAAGTATGGTAAATACAAACCAAAAAGAGTTGTAAATCCTAAAAGAACATTCAGAAAATTCAGATATGTTAAAAAGAGGAAACAACCAAAAAGAGATAATGCTTGCTTCATCTGTAAGCAAGAAGGACATTTTGCTCGAAAATGCCCAAAGAGTTCCTCTAATAAATTGAAAGCCTGTTTTGAGATTGATGAATTTGCAGATAATTGGTCAGTAGTCGATTCCAACGATGAAGTATCTGATGTATATATTTTAACTGATGCTTCATTATCTGACACTGAATCTCTTAATGATGTCAGCCAAAAGATGAATGTTTCTTTCTCTGGTTTTGAAAGTGAACCAAGTGAATTTGAACACGATGATGAGAATCATTATAGTGATGGGACAGATACCGAGGACTTTACAGAATAATTTACAGAAGAATACTCAGATAGTTCTTCTATTGAAACTATTACTATAGCAGACTTAAAGGACTCATTTCCCAGTTTAAATTCCTTGCCTCCACAGCCACCTATGAGTTCTTTCTGTCCATATCCTAAAACAATTGCATCTTCATCATCATCACTCCCTGTAAATAATTCTGTTTTAGATGAAGAAAATGCTTTTCTCAAAAATATGGTCAAATCAAATAATCTTTTGTACATTCCAGTTGAAGTCCAAGTCCGTGGTGAATGGATTAGTGTTGATGCATTCATTGATACTGGTGGTTCCAATAATCTTGCCCAACCATCTCTTTTCAAAGGATTATGGAAGCCTTTGCAGCATATTATTGTTTCAGAAACTATTGGTGGATCTGTTAACCTCACCCATTATGTAGATAACATTTCTTTGAAACTTGGGGGGTTACTATAAAAATTTATGCTATCCAACACTATGATGCTTCTGCAAGTCTATTTTTAGGAATGCCATTTATTAATTCAGTGCTTCCAGTAACAATAAGTGAAGACAAAATCATTTGTAATGTTAAGAAGAAAGTAGTAGCAGTTCCAAGGCTAACAATGGCAAACTCAGAAGCCAGAAAAGAGCAGAGCCAGAAGAAGGTAGGATCCAGAAAAGCAAAAAATGAGTCTCATGACTCGAGAGAAGTATTAATGATATACGAGGCTAAATCACAACCTACCCAGAAAGCCAATAGAGATCCCAATTGGTCCTCTGAACAAATCAGTCTGTATGAGGAATTGTTAAAATGCTGCTCAAACAATCCTCAAGCATTTTGGACTACAGAAAGTCCGCAGCAGGAAATTAAGACATTGCATGATAATGGGGTAACTGGTAAATTAATACCATTTACTCCTGCTGAAGAAAAATAAATGAGAAAGCAGATTCAAGAATTGTTAGATCTTCAGCTAATTGAAAAAAGTGAATCTCATTACTCCTGTTCTGCATTCCTTGTCAGAAATCATTCAGAAATAGTTCATGGTAAGGATAGGATGGTGTTAACGGGAAAAGTGTCTACTCAGAACGCCCCTATCCCACTAAGGCATGATAGTACCTTAGAAACAAACAGAGAAAACTACTTTCGTATTCTTCTTTATGAACTATAAACGAAGAGGAATAGGATGAACCAGCCTGTGTCTTGCGCTAGTCCTTTGATCCAATCTCTCTCCTCTTTGACAGCTTCTAGCTACCTGCTCCCTTACTTGCCCAGTTTCACCAAGTTCCTGCAAGATCACAGAAGGATAAAACTACACAAAGACATGGATTTATATTCATAAATAGCTTAGGATCAGATTTAAGCTAAACATGCAAATATAACAAAACATCATTGATACACAAGCATGTAGGAGAAACTCAAATAGTTTTATTGATATAACAAGAAGGTCCAGGAGGAGTTACAACCGATGATTTCTGATCCATCATCAACCCCCCATCAAAGGAATCCCCTCTTCACCTCCAACAAAGCATAAATCACCCAATACTCTAATCTCTATCTCAAAACCAACAGCAATTCTCTGCAATGTACAAAATTCCAGCCTCCGGATCTCTAGGATGAGGGATCCATATATAGATGTATGCAAAGAGGATGAGTCAGCTTATGATTTGACTTGTGGCTTCTCTCTGTCAGTTCTTGCTTCAACTTGGAGACTGAAAGCCTCTTACTCATCCTTGGTCGAACTCAGTGAGGCAAGTGTCATTGGGGAAGATTCTGGAAGCTTCCATTGTTTGTCCACCTCGCGGAATGACACTGCCATTTGTCATTTCCCGCTCAGCGCACCCTGGTAGTGCATTTAGGTGCGTTGCAATGCACCTAGCTAGTGTACTTGGGTGCTATGCAATGCAGCTAGCTAGTGGAGCAGCTGAAATGATCCTGATTTGACTGATTCTGAGCAGTTTCTGGTGGAGAACTTCTGGGAGAAGCTGTAATTTGTTGACCTTGTTCCTCTAGGGGTCGGAACAACACTTTCAGGGACTTAGGATCCCTTGGTTTATGGACATTTCATGCTTAGAGCTGTAAGGCACAAAAATGTCTATAATAGTTGCCCCCTAAAGTATGAGGCCGTTTTATCGGGTGAAATGCCTTATTAGGAGGATCCGAAGTTCTTTCAATGCTGGGAGGAGACCTGTAATAAGATACAATACAATACATTATCTTCATACTATTTTCATGATTTAGCTGAGGTGGGCATTCCCATGCTCAGCTTTATAAATTCATTTTCATGTACATAGGACAAACAATCGTCTAATGGTAGACTGATGATTCTGATAGAGCCATCATCCTTTTTGTAGGATGATTATCTGTGCTGTAATGCTGTACATTTCAATGTCTTTATTTTCCTGAATATATATCGCAGCCCGGATGGATGAAACTAGATCCGGGGTCTTCAATCTCGTCCGATCTTCACTCGAAGTACAAGTCGATCCATGTGAGAAATGTTTTGAAGTCGAACATGGAAAGACATCGCTTGATTACCAGTCAATGATGTAAACTGTTAACAAGCACGAGAGGAATCACCGATAATGATGATGACCCTCAAGGTACTGCAGTACAATTCACGTGGTGTGAATAAAGGACTTGGCGTCAAACACCACGCAAAATCTTTCGGTCGAAGGTCATTGATGTATACCTGTCGCCGGAAGTGAGAAACTTGCCATTGAGGCATGCAAGCTTCAAAGTACTGAATGGGGTGTTCCTAGATCAACTTCTTGGATAATGAGCTGATGTCGACAAGAAGCGATCCGTCAAAGGAGGGCCTTAATGAATCCCACATCAATGACACGAAACGGAGCAAATGATTTTGATGGAGGTGAAAACGATCTGATGATATATGGTTCAGGATGGTGGTCATGAAAGAATGAAGTATAATGTATGGTAGTGGATGGGACACGGATGACTTCTCTGGATGACTTCTCTTGAACATGTCGGCGACACTTATGTGAAGGATTGGTAGCATTTACCCCAAATGTGGATGGTATGGCGTGACCATGGCGATGTGACCAGTGAATGAAACAACCCAACCCGACTCAGGCACGGAGTGGAAGTGTCATGTTCAAGAGCGACTTGCTACCAATAAATATTCTTTGAGTTTATTCCCAATTTTTCCCCAGTCATTGTTGACCAGTACCTCTTTATTTTTGTCAAGCTTGAGGAGGATAACATATGCTTGTTCTATAATTTTCCCTTCAGGCAAACCCATCGCTATGTTTTAACGAGCCTAGCGATAGTGAAACTCGTTCTCGTCTAAAGACAAGTTTGTCGCTATTAATCTTTTTAACGAGTTTAACAACAAAGATAACTCGATCCTTTTCATTTTTAGAGAGTCTGAAAAGGTACGTAAAGGTAAATCCAAAATTCCTTTTTCGTCATCTAATCCCTTAAGTCCGAAAAAGTATAAAACAATACAGAAGGGATGAATTTTCGATAGTTTTAACGAGCCGAACAAAACAAACGCTCGATCTTTTTGTGCAATAATCCCTCAGGTCCAAAAAGATTAAAATCTAGAGGAGGGATAGCACTTCTGGTCGCTTTAACGAGCTGGAAGGCCAAAACTCGGCCATCTTTTCATATTTTACGAGTCAGTTGAAAAGAGCTTAAAGAAGACTCGTCTTTGGAAGAATGAGTGATAAAATGGGCAGCAGTTGATTCCAGGTAAGGGTTGGAATTTTCCAATCACGGCAGTGTCACAAGGATGGCTAGTGAAATCACTCTTCGCAACTGTTCCTCAAAATGGGTAAACAATCAAATGGAGGTGAATGATCAGCCAATGGAAAAGTGGAGGTGACGGTGAAAACACGACCAAGGCTTTAATGGCTGAAGTGTTTCATTCACGGTGGTTATTTACCGAGGAATAGTTCATTTTTTAACGAGCTTAAATGCGGGTGGAAACATTTGCTCATGTCTTATGTTTATTTTTTAACGAGCTTGAACCATGTGCTAAAACTACTCGATTAGATGCTCTTGTTTTGATTTTTACCATAAATAGCTTCGTCTTTCCAAAGATAGTAGTGTATTTTCAACTGCTTCATCAAACTAGTTAGAAATGAAAAATATTTGCTTGAAAATGAGATAAAAACGCTAATATTTTACTTTGAACTACGTAAAAGCAATCGAAAAGTGTTTTTTACCTCTCATTTTACCATTTCATTTGAACTTGGTTTGTTGGAGCTTTGGAGGTGCCTTTTCCCCCTCGATTTTCATCAGCTGATTTTGGTAGATTTTGTGGACGATTCTCGGCGCCGTCTGGACCAGGTAGGAGCTAAACCCGAGCTCTTTCATTTCATGGTTTCCTTTTTGCATTCTGTGCTTCATTCCCTGCTTTTCTGAGCCCCTGGGGTTTGAGGGGTTCGTTCTGCCATCAACGCACCCTTAGTACATCGAAACCTGCGCTGAATGTTGGCCTGTATGAAGGCAGTTTGACATTCAACGCAGTTGGAACACTACTGCAGGTGCGTTGGGCGCAGAAAGGGAATTTGTTGCACAGTTTTTGATGGAATTTTTGCCTGTTTCTCATCAAAATCAGGATCTAACTCCTCTCTTGTTTGTTTTTCAGAGATCTCGGAGCAGGATGACCCTTACCTGGCGAGAACGAGAACATGAAGGAGAGGACATGATTGCCCTACATGATCCAGTTACAGTGAACCCGCTGCGGAATTGTGGCTTGCTGAAGTTCTTCCGCATCTCTAGCATGAGACAACAGATCAACTTACTGCAGTATTTTCTCGATGCTTGGGATCCTATCAATCAAGTTTTCCAGATTAGGGGCAAATCTATCCCCTTGACTACGGTAGACATCTACTTCTTGACTGGCTTGTCGAGGCAGGGTGCCCCCATCTCTTTGTCAGGTTCGGCCCGAGGAGGTGACTCTGTGAGAGATTATGTCCACCAATATTGCAGGGAAGGATCTCAGCCGAGTAAAGATGGAAAGATCATCATCCGTGATGTCACTGACAGGTCCCTTAGGACTATCCTTTTTACTTTTGGTAGGATGGCCGGTAGTGCGTCTCTTCATGTAGCCAACAGATCCTATATGCAGCATGCCTTGGAATGCCTCCAACCGAAGGTATTCAACTGGTGCGACGCAGTACTTCTTGTGATGAAAGATCAGTTGACCAAGATAAAGAACGGGAGGTTGAAGAACTTTGGGTTCAGTTCTATTTTGACCGCCTTTGCCTTGGAGAAGATACCACTGATGCAGCCGCAGTACATTGCACTCGACTTACCTTCTCCTACTGAACCACGTATGCAGAGATGGGTTGACCATATGTCTAGGCATGCTGGCCAGTCTCAGATTTCGTTTTCCGATACCTTCTTCAGGTGGTTTGATCGTCAGGAGATGGTTTATGCCGAGTATCCATATGCTGGCATGGACTTCCGGGGTGATCCAGATTTAGTACTGCCGGATGGCGAGCAGTGGGGTGCTATTGGTAAAATATTTGACCATATAGATGTTTATTGTTTTTATTTATAATGTCCTTGTGCTTTATTCCATCAAGACTTTAATCAAACTCATGTGTACATGCAAATGTTGGTCCTGTTCGTCCAGTAGTTTGCCTGAGAGTACCAGCTGTTTCCCCGGCAGGAGAGGCCGCTGGGAGAGTTATTCTTCGTGACCTCGATGTGGCCGATACTCTCACAGCTGTGCAGGAGCAGGTTGAGAGCCTTACTCTCGGTATTCCAGATGTGAGTATCGACGAGCTACCTTTGCAGTTACAGCGGCATACTATTGGCGTGCCTAGACGATGGACTTGTCTCTTACGCATGATCGCACAGGCTGTGACTTGCTATCACGAGCATCATTAGACTAGGGTGCCCCCTAGCATTTTGAGTTTTTGGGTCATGTGACCGATTTTGTCTTGGTTACAGAACATTATATGTAAACCATAAACAACTATATATATTTTGATTTTCAGGGTTTTATTTTGGTTGAGCTATATGATCCACATGTAAAACATTGATGATGTGTTTCTTTTTATAAATGTTGCTAATGTCTATCTAACACATAGTTTGCTAATGAGTCGGTTAATGTGTTTAAGTTTCTGGAAATATGTTGGTATTGAATAAGATCAAATTGTCTTTCCAAAATCTTAACCCTTAGGAACATGCGATAAATAGCTGGGTTTGGGACGGAATATATACCATTGAGTTGTAGTATTACGAGTTGTGAGTCTAGCCTGACAATTAGTCGGCATATACCATGGGTGATGGCATCAGAGAGAAGTTCTATCAACGCGCTATACTCAGCGATGTTATTCGTTGATTGACCAATACATACACCTCTGAAACTTACTAACTCGCCGCTTGGATCAAAAATGGCCCAGGCTGCGGAGGACAGGTTCCACGAACTACGACTTGCTCCGTCGGCATATCCAACACACGGCTCCAAAAGGTTTGACATCTGCAATAAATGTAAAAAGGTGGATTATTCGACCAAAACAAACACTTTAGCGAAAACAAAATATAACAAAAGCATATTGGTTACTATTTAAGCATAGTAACGCTTGAGGTACAACCCATTACGAGGTTGTGCCAGTGGAACTCCGTTATAATCCATTAACTCGTAGGATCCTTTTGCTAACACTCATTTAACAATATAGGGGCCCATCCATAAAGACTTAAATTTACCTGCTCCCAATTTATCGGATTCTTGGTCGTAAAGCAAGACCAAGACACCTTCTGAGAAGACACGGGGTTTGACATTTTTGTCGAACTGCGTCTTGACTCGTTTCTTATGGGCTTCGTTAGCCAAAGAGGCATCATGACGGGTTTCATCCAATTGGATTAATTCCAAGAAACGAGCCTCTTCTTCTGAAGTTCCGGGGAGGGGATCGATTGCGAGTTTAAGAGACGAGATTTCACACTGGACTGGTAAGACTGCTTCCAGGCCATATACCAGTTGGAAGGGTGTGAACCCGGTTGCATTCCTTACCGATGTTCGGTAAGCCCACAAGGCTGAGTACAGGATTAGGTGCCACCTTCTTTTGTGAACTCCAATCATCCTTTGCAACATGTGCTTCAGGACCTTGTTGATCGCTTCAACTTGTCCGTTGGCTTGCGGATAATACGGAGTAGAGCTGTCGTGAGATAATCCTAGTTTGGCAGCTAATTCAAGCACCATGTGATTGCAAAAATGCGATCCATGATCTATGACTATAGCCTGTGGTACGCCGAATCTGGCGACTACATGATTGAAAAAGAAAAGGGCAGCTGTTTCACCAGTATTATCTAATGTAGGCATCGCCTCGGCCCATTTGGTAAAATAGTCAACTGCGACTATGATATACCCATGCCCCTCGGTCGAGGTGGGGTTACATGTCATGAAATCAATGCCCCATTTGGCGAACGACCCAACAGCAACTATTGGCTGTAGAGGCGCGGGCGGTTTTTTGGTTTTGCTATCAAAAATTTGACAAGCATGGCAACTTCTGACTGCGATTATGCAATCTTTGAACATTGTTGGCCAGAAGTATCCTGCTCGTAAGATTTTTTGTGTTGTAGCATATCCAGATTGATGCCCCCCACAGGCTCCTGAGTGACACTCATTCAGGGCTTTTTCAGCCTCCTCATGGGTGAGGCACCTTCTCAGAACTGTATCGATACACGACGGTAAAGTGTATCACCGACGATCATGTAGTCTTTTGCTTGGTATCGAATACGTTTTTGTTCAGAGTGTGAGGTGTTTGGCCTAAACTTTTGGGTTTGGAGATAAATTATTATATCTCCATACCACTCATTGCTTGTAGATATCAGAAACAAATTCTCATCCACGATTGATTCTTCGAATGTTTCATCGTTGGACGACGATGGGAGATCGCATAATAGTTCTGCAAAAACTAGAGCTTTCTTTGATTTGGATTTTACAAATTCCAGATCAAACTCTTGAAGGATCGCTATCCATTTGAATATTTTCCCCCCAGCAACTGTCGCGACAATATATAAGTCATGGGTTTGCAATCAGACAGAATGGTAGTTTTCCGAAAGAGGACATAGTGTCGAAATCTTTGTATCGCTTGAACAGCTGCAAGAGCTAGTTTTTCAACATAAGAATATTTTCTTTCTGTATCATTTAAGTTCTTACTTAAATAATATATAGGATGTTCAATTCCATCGACTTCTTGAACTAAAACCATTGCGATGGTTGTATCTGCTGCAGCCAGATACAAGTTAAAATCTCTTTGATAATCGAGGGCGTACATTAAAGATGCTTTCATTAGGGAATCTTTTAAAGCATCAAAGGAAGCTTGCGCGACCTGATCCCAGACAAAGGGTACCTCCTTTTTCAAAAGGCGTGTATAAACTTTAGCAAGTTCGACGTAATTTGGAATGAACCTCCTCAGAAAGTTTGCTTTCCCTTGGAGTTTCTGAATCTGAAGCAAATTTGAAGGTGGAGGCAAATTTATGATTGCCTGGACCTTGCACAGGTTGAGACGAATCCCATCCTCGGAGACTACAAAGCCAAGTAAACGACCAGAACTGATGCAAAATACACATTTGTGTGGATTGAGTCGTATCTTGTAGTGTCGGCAACGTAGAAATATCGCTCTTAAATGCTGCGGATGATCAGTCCGATTTCGCGAATGAGCCGGAAGGTCGTCGAGGTATGGTTGAACGATGTTTTTGATTTCATGGAAGGCATAATTCATTGCCCTCTGAAATGTCGCCCCTGCGTTCTTTAAACCAAAGGGTAATTTTCGATACGCGAATGTGCCCCACGGACAAATGAATGCAGTCTTTGACTGGTCCTGTGGGCGGATATTTATTTGATTATACCCAGAAAATCCATCCATGAATGAAAAGATTTCGCATCCGGCGCATTCATCAATTATCTGGTCGATGAAGGGTGTAGGGTAGTTGTCTTTTGGACAAGCTTGATTTACATCCCTATAATCGACACACACTCTAATCGTCCCCTGTTTCTTCATAACAGGGAGAATATTCGATACCCAATCGGTTAGAGGAACCGGGTAGATGAAACCAGCATGGAGAAGTTTTTCAACTTCTGCCTTAATGGCAGCGGCTTTCTTGGGGTGCACCTGCCTTAGCCGTTGTCGTACTGGTTTAACATCTGGATACATCTTAATTTTGTGTTCAACGATACTCAAGTCGATGCCTGGCATTTCACTGTATGACCAAGCAAAGACATCTCTGAATTCGCGAAAAAGAGCGTTATATATTTCCAGTTCTGAAGGAGAACAACATTTGCCAACATAAATATTCTCTACAACATCTGTTTTAGTCGAGATATTTATGGCTATAGTCTCTTCAATGTTGGATAAGTTTCGCTCAGAATCCATCGTATTTACAGTATTTGAAAGAAAATCAAATACTGAGGGATGATAAAGGTCATGTTCAGTCTCTTCTTCATAATCCGGAAGAAGGGAACGATGGTGGGAATCATTCCATGGTGCTCCTTCAATTACCATAGCTTGGAGAATTCCTTCGTCGGTGACATGCACTTGCGACCAAGGATCTGAAGGAGTACCATATTCTCTAGACCTATCTATCGAAACACTTGATGAGCATTGATTTGGGTTTGCCTCCCATGCTAGAAACATTGATTGCTATAATATTTCTATTGGGCTTGGGGGCAAAACCATTGCATGATCCATATTGATATCGTTTTCTGAGATCTTTGTAGAAGATATCATATTGCAGGTTCCTATCGACGCTACTTCCGCCAGATTGATTGGAGGTGGAAGAGCGAAAGTTCCCATTAGTATAGGATCTTTTAGTAGGCCTACTCCGATATTCTGAAGCGAATGAGGGCTTCCATGGATCATGGGAATGCTTCCTGTAACTTGAGAACCATTGGGAGGAAGTTTTGTTGATCGACGATTGTAATCCCTCCTTGAAAGGGGAATGCAATATTTCTAAAATAGGTCGACACAACAGCTGCCATGGCATATATCCATGGTCTTCCTAGTAGGACGTTGTAATCAAGATTCCCATCGATGACTTCAACATCTATTTCTATCGTTTTTCCCCCTAGTTCAACTTTCAAGTCATTTAGGATACCATATGGGGTATATGTCCTTCCGTCGAATGATTTTAACGTCGTCACAGATCGTGACAAGGTTGGAGATCCTAAAGTTTTCCAGCAACTCATCGACATAATACATGTAGATGCCCCCTCATCAATAATTGTTCGATGAACAGTTTTGTTGAGGGTTTTCACTTGAACAAGGAAAGCTAGTTGAGCTGGTAACTGAGGATCGTATCCTTTGTGGTCGAAGGATACAAGATTGGAATCCTTAGGATCAATCCCACCAATGGCTGATAACAAAGCTTGCCTTTGGGATGGGCAATTTTGTAGTACTTCAAGAGTCGACATAGCGGATGGCGATTGGGCCAAATCTTCCACTATGTTATAATGTTGCGCCACTCTAGCGCGGGGATTAAATGTCGACTTGTGTACTACTCCCTTCGACGGTTTTATTGTTAATTCAAGAATGGTAGGTGGTACAACTTCTGTCGAAGTTGTTGTCGAACTACTTGGTTGATCTTTATCCTTGTCGTTCGACAGCTGCGGATTCCCGTAATCTTTGTTCCTTGTCGAAATCAAAGCATCATTCTGCTGTTTCGAAATCGACAACATTAGCACTTGAGACGGGGAAGCATTTCCACTTTCAACCAGATTTTCTCCTGGATTTGGAAACGGATCAGTTAACACAGCTGAGGTTTTCGAACTTTTAAAGAATCTCTTAAGCTCAGCTTTGTATGGACATTCTTTTGTCCAATGATCCTCATCACATATGTGACACCCTGCAGGGGGTTTCCTATTTCCAGGAGGGTTTGAAGAAGATTTTTCAGGTGATGATTCATCCTGTTTCTTCTTCTTCCCTTTGCCTTTCTTCTTGCTTCCTGGTTGTTTGGTTTCTTTGCCCTTATCTGTCGATACGGCATTTACTTCCGAAGCAAGAAGTTCGTCTTTTGCATTTTGATCTGAAATCTTACGGGCCTTCTTGGATGTAGCCTTTGTCGACTTCGTGTCTGTTGTGCCAATCACGCCATCGCCGGCGTGAGAGTCATTGTTCGATTTAGGAGGAGGAGGAATTGAGAATTCCGGTCTAGGGGCGTCAGGTATTTTGTCGTAGAGCGTGCCGGACTGAGTATAAATCAAGTCTAGATATTGTGCACGAGCGATAACTTGCTCTTCCGTTATGACTCCCCCCTTTGCCACATCTTCCGTGATGGAAGGTAATAATGACTTGATAAACCATTCAGCTAATAGCTGATCGGGAACGTACGTTTTTACCATCCTACGACGACGTCGCCACTCATGTATATGATCAGATATGTGAGTGGGCCTTGTCTGTTTGAAGTTGGTAAGGAGTTCTGTTCCCGTTTCATACCTTATTGGTAATTGAAAATGGGTTAAAAAGGTTGTGGCTAAGGTACTGAAGTTGTCGAACGAAGCTCTAGGCAATTCAATGTACCATTTTGCCACTGGACCCGTTAACGTCCTCTGAAAGAGGCGAAGCCTTATCGAATCATCATTTAGGGTGTTTGATGAACACCATAGATGAAATGTCATCACGTGATTCGATGGATCTTCACCCAGATTCCCATTAAATTTAGGAATATCTGATGGAAGTTTATGTGGAATCGCTGGCCACCAAGGGGCGTAAGCAATTGGATCATTTGTTAACCGGTTTAAATCAGGTAACTCTAAAGTTGCCATGAATGGTAACTGCTGATTCAGATTAGGTGAAGCATACCCAGGGTAAGATGGGATTGCCTGAGCAGTTGGCCTTTGCATGCCAGCATAATGCATTTGATGCTGATATGACTGATAAGGTTGGTGGACATAACCATTGTAAAATGGTTGATTTTGACCGTTTTGAATGTACGACTGTCCATTGTTCACAAAGATTTGCTGCTCAGAACCTTGGTATACTTGTTGGGATTGTGGTTGTTGGTATTGCACCAGCCATGGTTGAGAAGCCATGTGTTGTTGCACTATACTAACCGTTGGACCAAGGTGTGGGGTAATTGTACCCGTCTGGACCTGTGTTGCCCCACCAGTTGGCGATTGTGGTTGAGTCACAGGGTCAAGGGGCTGTTGCATTACAACCTGAGAAATTTGAGGTTGACATACAACAGGCAGCGTTTGAACTTGTGACACCGTCACAATAGCTGGTGTAGTCGAGATATTCGACATAGGTACACATTGTTGCATCGAATACACAACCCTTGGTTGTTGAGGTAGTATAGGTACCCAACCACTTGAGGTAATTCCAATATAACCTGAATATTGCTGTGAACTCCCGTATGAATATCCTCCCGGAGGGGATAATGAAAGGGCATACTGCCCCCCATACGGCGGTAATCCAGAACTCAAGGGGATTGTTTGCCCTTGGGGACCAGACTGCCCAAATTGACCTCCAAATGGATCAATTTGTTGAGACTCAACACAAGAGTTTCCGGATATTATTCCAGATGAACAAACAGGAATGGACCAGACTGTCGAAATAGCCCCTGAGTGGGCTCCTTCTAGCGGTTGAGAGCTAGTTGGGACAGATGGTATGCCGACCAACATTGTCGGAGTGACGACAGGGAGTTCTGTTGTCGCTGTGTCAGACGACACAGTCCTAGATGTTGACGGTTGTTCAGACATTTGGAGTCTATCCAAAAGATTACCTAGCGATTCTACAGGAACTTCCACTGGTGGTAGACTAACTTCTGATGAAGAAGGATATAGAGTGATCCCGACTCCAAAGTGCGTTGGAGTACTTGTTTGAGGATCTTCTACAATTTCTTCAGTTACAATCAGACCAGGTGGAAGGGGAAGACCGTCAGGTCCGTAAAATATTTCTGGTGCCGAAGAAGGGGTGGAATCGACAGCGACAGATGTTTGAAGAGCAAGACTCTCTGAACCGGTTGTAGATGGAACTGGTTCGGTAACACAAGTGTTTACTCTCAGACTAGGATCAGTATCACTGTCCTTTTGTGGCTGTTGAACTTCTTCTGTAGAGGCAGGGTTTCCAGAAATGTTTGGAGTAACCGGAATCTCGGATGTCGTTGGAACACTTGTTCTAACTTTAATAGGAGATTTTGAACCAGTTAAACGAGTTCGCTTTGTCCGTACTGGTTTCGATTCCGGAGACAAAGACGGTTGACTCGTAAGCCTCCGCGAACGACGGGGTTTCAATTGACTTTCTTCCACGATTGCGGATTACTCGATCAACTAAAATAAAAAGGGGAAGTATGTTTCTGAATTAAATGAATTTTAGACGCTTTTGACACAACTTGTTTTTTCAATTTTAAAGAGTCGAGAAAAAACAAAAGATGACTCTAGTATCCTTCGATTTTTAATGAGCCTGAAGTGACAAGTGCTCAGATGGACCTTTTCTATTAAGGAGTCTGAAAAGGAACGGAAGGGACTGCTCTGGAGATCTAGGTAGAGGGAGTACCAAACCAATCGCAAAACTGCAGAATACTTTTTACGGTACGACAGTCAATCTTCCCGAATGCTGTGTTCGGTGCATTTCGATTAGTAGGGTGGCCGACACGGCTTCCTATGGATAAAAGGTTTTAAGCCTATAGGGGTCTCCCAATATATACTTGATGGTACGTGGGAGCACGAGTCCGTACTGGCACTTATCATCTCAAAGTGGAGGAATCACCCAACCATCAGTGAGGACAACAGTTACCAGGCTTTACGACGTCGGAATACGTCTCTAGCCTAGACCTCTAAATGTTGTGCATTAAGTTCCAAAGCATTGTTAGATTCATTCAATTTAGTTTAAGTTGATCTTTCTTAGAAGTTTGCCTTTTGGGATCACCACGAGATGTAGATGTAATTCCTAAAATCCAATCTAAAGATGATAAGCAAACTTTAATCTCTTTTCAGCAATGAAAATCCTAGCTACAAGGGGAAAAGAAAGACACAATCTTTTCTCAAAGAGCAAAGAGCACACTGTAAATGCACTTTTCCTAAATCAAGCCAAACAGACTATCAATATGCAAATGCACATATGCATGTATTTGTTTTCACTTTCTTAATATTGATGCCTAAAAAGAAAGTTGATGTACAAATCTGAATTTGCTTTCAAGTGACAAACACAAACAAGCTTCTTTTCGAAATCAAAAGGTAGAGAATATTACGACACTTTATGATTTTGAAATAAACACTCGTTTCGACACTAGAAAGTCACAAATTCAAACCAAAGGCAAAATTAAAAGCATAATCGACTGTCAACAGCAAATAAACTTTCTCCTAAGATCAAAATCAACACTTACGACAAATCTAAATCAAAGGACGACAGTATGACTATTCTACTTTTTCAATGGAAAACTGTAAATGATGTAACAAACACACAAAGAACATCTACAGTCTTTTTGTACAAAGGAGGCGGAATTAAGGCAAAGAAAAGGGGTTTTTAAATAGACACACACTGATCACAGGCTGCAAAATCAGAGATAAAACTGAAAAAATGAAGCAAATAACCTCAGTTGCACAGGGCTAGGCTGATCAGCGCACCTGTTACACAGAGAAACTGAATTGCAACGTAGGTAACCCTCTCGGGAACTGCGTTGAAATGCAGAATCTCTTCACAGAGCCTGCACTGGGGCAGAAACGAGAATTCTATCCAGGTTCTGGGTCACGGTTTGCAGTTTAATCTATGGTTTTTTGCCGAGTGAAAGCAATCAGTAATGCACAATCAGAGGGTGGATTTAAAGGAGGTCTAAGAGCTATCACAAAGGGTAATCAGATCATTTGTGAATCAGCTATTCAAATCATAAACAAATCCAGTGAATGGATTGAAGTAGCAGGTGTCTACTTTGAATTTGATAATGGCAAATGCAGTTCGATTGCTACTTTTGTGTTTATGAAACAAACAACAAGAGAAACATAAACAAACTAACTAGACACGCTCCCCAGTGGAGTCGCCATTTTGTTAACGGGAAAAGTGTCTACTCAGAACGCCCATATCCCACTAAGGCGTGACAGTACCTTAGAAACAAACAGAGAAAACTACTTTCGTATTCTTCTTTATGAACTATAAACGAAGAGGAATAGGATGAACCAACCTGTGTCTTGCGCTAGTCCTTTGATCCAATCTCTCTCCTCTTTGACATCTTCCAGCTACCTGCTCCATTACTTGCCCAGTTTCACCAAGTTCCTGCAAGATCACAGAAGGTGAAAACTACACAAAGACATGGATTTATATTCATAAATAGCTTAGGATTAGATTTAAGCTAAACATGCAAATATAACAAAACATCATTGATACACAAGCATGTAGGAGAAACTCAAATAGTTTTATTGATATAACAAGAAGGTCCAGGAGGAGTTACAACCGATGATTCCTGATCCAGAATCAAGCCCCCAGCAAAGGAATCCCCTCTTCACCTCCAACAAAGCATAAATCACCCAATACTCTAATCTCTATCTCAAAACCAACAACAATTCTCTGCAATGTACAAAATTCCAGCCTCCGGATCTCTAGGATGAGGGATCCATATATAGATGTATGCAAAGAGGATGAGTCAGCTTATGATTTGACTTGTGGCTTCTCTCTGTCAGTTCTTGCTTCCACTTGGAGACTGAGAGCCTCTTACTCATCCTTGGTCGAACTCAGTGAGGCAAGTGTCATTGGGGAAGATTCTGGAAGCTTCCATTGTCTGTCCACCTCGCGGAATGACACTGCCATTTGTCATTTCCCGCTCAGTGCACCCTGGTAGTGCATTTAGGTGCGTTGCAACACACCTAGCTAGTGTACTTGGGTGCTATGCAACGCAGCTAGCTAGTGGAGCAGCTGAAATGATCCTGATTTGACTGATTCTGAGCAGTTTCTGGTGGATAACTTCTGGGAGAAGCTGTAATTTGTTGACCTTGTTCCTCTAGGGGTCGGAACAACACTTTTAGGGACTTAGGATCCCTTGGTTTATGGACATTTCATGCTTAGAGCTGTAAGGCACAAAAATGTCTATAACAGATGGTTATTAACTACAAGCCATTAAATGCAATAACAAAAAGCTTTAATTATCCTATGCCCAGACAAGAAACCATTATGCAGAAAATTCAAGGAAGTAAAATTTTTAGCAAATTTGATATGAAATCGGGCTATTATCAGATTCAGATTGTAGAAGAAGATCGCCACAAAAATTCTTTCACATGTCCTGCAAGTTTCTTCCAGTGGCGAGTTGTTCCTTTCGGATTGAAGAATGCTCCTGCCTTCTTTCAAAGAAGAATGGATCATATCTTCAGTAAATATGATTTTATTGTTGTATATATTGATGATATTCTTGTACATAGCTCAGATTTAGAATCTCATTTAAAACACTTGCAGATATTTCTTGAAGAGGCCAAGGCACATGGTCTTGTTTTGTCAGAAAAGAAAATGATCCTCTTTCAAGAAAATGTTGATTTTCTTGGAATTCATATCAGTAATGGGAAAATTCAGATGCAGCCGCATGTTTTAACAAAATTGTCTGAATTTCCTGATCAGTTGACAGATAAACACATGATTCAGAGATTTATAGGGATTTTAAATTATGTACATAAATATATCCCAAATCTCTCTGAAAAAACTTCTCCAATTCGTCAACACATTAATGGTGGATGGTCAGATGGAGCTACTACAGCGGTTCAGTTGCTTAAGAAAGAATGCCAAAATCTGCCAGCATTAAAACCGCCAGGTAATGGATTTCTGATTTTACAAACAGATGCTTCAGATAATTTTTGGGCAGCTACACTTCTTGAAAGAAAAGGAGAGGGAGAAGAGATTGAAGAAGTTCTTTGTGCATATGCCTCGGGAGAATTTCAGAAACATCAAAAAGGTTATTTTCCTGCAGAAAAAGAAACCCTCACTATTTTCAATGGTATACAGAAATTTGAAATCTATCTTGCCCCTGCAAAATTCTTAATTCGCACTGATTCCATGAATTTTAAATACTTCCTAAATGCAAAGAAACAGTTAGCTCGTGGAAGATTGCTAGCTTGGCAAATGTGGTTTCAGATGTATGATTTTGATGTCGAATGGATCCCAGGAAATTCTAACTTTTTGGCAGATGCTTTGACAAGAGAAATGAATAAGGTTCATGTACACAAACATAGTATGTTTGATATTTCAGGTAAATCTGCTTCTGATGATAATTTTGAGACTTTTGTACAGCGTTTCAAAATTTTAGAATTTCTCTTATCTGATATTGTTGAAGAAATAAAGAAGGTGGTTGGTCTACGATTAAGAAGAAATCAATGGATTCAACGATGCCAGGTTTGGCAGCACAAAAATGTTGGTATTTTTCTTAATCTTGATGAAGAATTGGTAAAGGTTTATCCTCTGCCAAATTTAAAGGTGAAGGTTTATTTCAAATTACTTGACAACACTTGGGACAATCACTTTACAGATGCTATGATACAAGTTTTCAGAATTCTGAATTATTATCAAATAATTGGGGGAATAGATTTTTCAGTGGCTGTATATGTCTCGGCAAAAATGTTGGACCTTGAAGAAATTAATATGAATAGAGGAGTTCAAAATTTCTTAAAATCTCTAAGGATTCCTGATTTATTTGAAGAATTGGATGCCGCTTTTTTACAACAGCCTGATGAAAACTTTGTATCCACAGATTCTTTTCCACAGTATGAATTGTTTCAGCCTTTTGCTGATTGGGAGATAAAGAATGGCAGATGTCAAAAGAAGGTTCAACTCAGAGCATCCCAGTGCGTTATGAGAACTCTCCAGTATCTCAGAACTTTTACAGAACCTTGGGACTATCAGAGTATGGAATTCTGTAATCCAATAGAGCCTAATCCATTTGCACAAATGTATGGTACGGATAGTGTGCTAGAATCCACATTGGCAGAAAACCCAGAGCAGATAAAAAAGATTTCTATGTGGCTTCAAGAATTCCATTCATTAAAATTACCAAAAAAAATCTCAATGATCAAAACATTGGAGCCGATGCAAGGAAAACATGGAGTGTTACAATTAATTATTAATCAAAAGGCATTAATAACAATTAGTGTCTCCTCAGGAAGTTGGACAAAAGATTCTGTATGTCTTATAAATCTGCTATTATCAAACAGGGTATGTTCATCAATGCTATTCGAAGTTGGATGGCAGGATCAAGGACACGTCAGTCATCAGTGCAAATTATGGGTGCAAGCAGCCATTGAACAGTCAGTCAGCATGTTTCAAATTTTCAGATGGGATTTATTAGATGGGGTTGAGTTGGCAGTGCAGTCCTTGCCAAACTTTAGAAAAAGTAAAAAAGATTCTTTTCTTGGAATTGAAATTGATCCATTCGCATATGTGAACAGATGGAATAAAGATGATTATCTCTTTCCATCAAAGAGCCTACGGAAAACTGCAGATTCGATAAAATTTTCTTATGACACAGGACAAAGTTCACATGCACCACAAAAAGAAGCATCTTCAATAGCAATCCATGACTCCAAAGGAAAAGCAAAAGTGGAAGAAGAAAAAGAAACCATATTTGTTGACGTTTATCAAGATGCGTAGGTACAAAACGACCCCACTTGGGAGAAAGAATATCTATCGTGGCTTACATCTTCCTGGGAAAAGCCACAAGACATATTTTCAAAACTGACATATTCATGGGAAAAGGAAAAGACTCCACCTGATTCAGATTTTGAACTAGATTATGATACTGATTAAAAGTTGTCGGCACTCAGATAGTGTGCTTGCTTTATTTTGTATTATTGAATTGCATTATTGTACCCGAGAATATTTGAGTAGACACCGTCATGACTAAGTAATGTCAGACAAGGACCCTCATATATTCTCATATGTATTATAAATAGGTGTGTGATAGTTAGGCTAGGCACGGTTTTTTGGAGGAGCATATGTGTGAGTGTTTGAGTTGTAATTGTGAGTGTATGAGTTGTAATTCAAAGCTCTCAAAGATCAGAAGCTAGACAAGCTCTTGACTTGAGGCTATCTATGGTGTGTAATCTTATTTTGAATTAATATTGAAGCCTGCTGGGCCGCCAGTCTGAGGATTGTTTGTTTCCAAGATCATCTGAGTTGTTGAGATTGTAAGGCGTGTTGGAGAAGTGAAAGGGAGTCGCGCAGTCCACGCATATCTCTGGTTAATGTGAGGAAGTTCTTTGAGTTCAGCGTCCACTTCAAAGGTTCAAGTAAGTTACTAATTCCATCATCTTCTAATTGGATTAAGGCCAAGGCCTTTCATCATGCTATCCATCATTCGTTCCATTGCATCTACTAATACCAACGCTCCTTCTTGCAACACTATTATGTTGTCCATCCTCATGCACAGCATATGTTCTGCTGTTGAAGTGCCCGCTGCGACATGGGTAGACAAGATACCTTCCTAAGGGGATCACACCTTTAACTCCTGCAACTGCACCTTGAGGGCCCCCAACACATTCTGCTACTTCGTCATGAAGTCTTGGAGTCCGTCATTAGTGACATCGCAAACCATCTCGCCGATGTCATGGAGGCCACCTTCGGTTAAGGTGATCGGGTCGATGGCCAGATTCAAGGCCTTGACCTTTTTTCTTGGACCCGATCTTTCTATGACGTGTGGCCGTTTGAGTTCGGTCAAGGTGGTTCCTGGGTCTGCGGTCTCTTCTGCAAGGTCCATGTCCTCTGCCACTTGTCCTATAGACATTGCTTGGCCCTCCTCTGTCTACACTATTTCGGCCTCTTCTATCTACGCTGTTGCTGCTTCGGCTGCCTTCTTTTGCTTTACGGCTGCCTGTGCCGCTTCGTGAGCTGCCCTAACCTCGACTGCCACTTTTTCATTGAACCTTTTCTCATCCAGTTGGGTGATGCTTTGCTTGGCATCATCCTTCCTTTTCTACGCTACTGTCTTATCCAACTCTGCCAAATCCGGGGCACACCACTCGGGAGGCCATGACTCTAACACTGTGAAGATTGCTTCATCAGTGGCTACGAATTGGAGCTTTGTCCATTACTGCGCCAGATCCTTTCATGCCCTGATGTAAATATTGTGCATGTCCGCCTTGAAGTCTGTAAAACTCCGCAGACTATTGTACACTGTGGGGGATAGGCATGGCCTCCTATTAATCCACATCCAGATGCTCGCCTCCATGAGCACCCAGAAGATCTTTGTATCGTGAATCTGCTTCACATCCTTGGTAGCTCAGAGCGATGCATACTTCGCGGCCTCTGGTATGTCATGCTCAATGCTTAGGAACTAACTATCCTTGGCAGTTCTCCTGCTACCAGTAAGATGGACAAGAGCAACCACATGTAGTGGAAGGTCTTACCCTGCTCCTCAGCCTCCTTACAATTGAGCAAAAATTCTTCGCAGAGGAGCTTGGCCCAGTTGAACTGGACCCCCTCTGTGCATTGTTTAGCCAACGCAACTACCAGCACTGGTACTTCATCGCTACGACATTTTCTCATTACCTTATTGGCCAAGAGTTGGGTGGCTACGCGCACCCCTTTATCCTTGATACTACTGATGGCGTAACCCCTCTTTTTCTTCTCGAGCTTATATTTTTTCTTCATGGCTTCCGCGAGAGCCAAATCACTGATTTTTCCAGCTATCGTTGCGGGGTCCTTTCCCTTACAGGGAAGCCAAGAAATTCTATGGATGAGATCCATCGTGATCAGAATAGGCTCCTCCAGCCATAAGTACCCATCATACACCAGGCAAAGCAGCTGCCTAACGACAAAAATGGCGATGGGCGTGTGGATAAAGTGTGGTATCCATAGTAGATGATGCAAATGAGCCTTCTCCACACCACGCAGCCATTTTCACGGTTGTAATGTGATCACCAGCCCCTCCATATTCTGTTTCATTAGGCTCTCCATCTCTAAGTGTGGGAACTTCTTGCTATCCGCGAGGTCCCAGTCTTCAAATTTTAGGGTGGGCACACGTCCTAGGAGCGGACCCTCAAAGGTAATTCCATCGGGGAGGAGCGGGGTCTGGATCACACTCTTCATTGCATCCAGGTCCTTTGGTACCTTAGCTTTCCCCTTTCGCAGAGGGACATACTTGGGCAATTTTGTTGCAGAGCGCATCAGTTAGATGTTTGCCTCCACGTCTTCTTCTTCCTCTACCTCGACAATCATAGCCTATATGTCCTCCTCCTCTTCCTATGACTCAATGGTGACAACCTTGCCCTTTTCCTCCATTGATAGCTTACCGAACTGAAAATTGCTCAAGGAAATGCGGAGTGGTCACATTGTCTGCTTATCTTTTTCCAGTCTCGGCGTTTGAAGGGATTTTTGGATTTCTAGCGCCACCCCAGTATCTTCGGGAACATCATGTACCGTGTGGGTTGGGGCGGCCTTGCCAGTGGTTCCTTATTCAAAGCCCAAACCTGCGCTGGTATCCGTCATCTTGTCTGTACTGTATGCAGACTTTCGCGAACCTAGGGCTCGAATATTACTCAGTGCTCAACACTTTGTGCTTTATTCAACTGCTGAAGTCTCAAGTGAACAAGTGTTGTCTCATGGCTAGCCCCTAGAGTTTTATAGTGCCTTTTGAATTCAAATTCGACCGTCCCCCCCAATTCCAGGCCATTAATGCTTTCTTGGTGGCATATTTTCCAAAATCTTGCCCATAACTGTTGTCTAAAATATCTGCCACCCGCTCCATTTGGCCTCAAACCAGACATCCTGTCACGAATAGTGACACCAACGGTCACTTCCCAGCCTACCTGTGCAGTAGTGCAGCCCCCCGTGTGCGGGCACGAACCTTGTGACATGCTGACTTTGTGTGCACCTCTCTTATCGTGCAGCTCCCAAACAGACTCTTTTATAGTCCCGCGCTCTCTTTCAACTTCCTGCAGTGCTAAGATTGTGCTTCCTATGGCTAGTCAAGTGGTCGCACCACCTGTGTGAGGCTCCAGCTCACATTCCAGTATAGTCCATGGAAAATCCTTAATTTCCCTCACGACAGTCGGCGTCGCGCACTCTACTGTATGCAGTGCATTCCCCTGGTTACTACGTGTGGTGATATGTGGTCCTAGCCATGGCAGTAGACTGATTAATTATTGGCGATAGTATTCTAACTCATGAGTATGATCATTCACACCTTGCTTTGTCATCCTTGGTTTATCGACGAGACATGCTCGCTTGATCTCATTTTCCATCCTCTTGACTTCTTCATCTAACAAAATGCTTTTCTTCCTTAATCGTACCCGGTCCTTTTCAAGTTTGTGAATTCTAAGGTTCCCTCGCTGAATGGCTTCCTGAAGTCTTATGCATTCTACCTCGCATAATTGTGTGATGTCTTCGTCCTGGGCTTCGCGCACTATCACACCTACAGGTGCTATTATGTGTGGATTCATCATTGCATGCCCCTCAAAAATTACAGTCCCTATCCTATTCCTGAACCTTAGAATCGTTTTTGCAGTTAGGGTTTTGTACATGGTCCTATAGGCCCATCGAATAGCTGGTATGCACAGGTCCCATTTAGTGCATTTCACTTGGTGAACCCTGTTCAGCACTTCGCACACCCTACCGAATGCTTCTCCGTGGATAGTCCTTGGTGCGCTTCACCTTTCCTGCTGCTGTGTTTTGTTCTGATTCTCTATTTGGGGAGTGGTTGGCACTTGTGCGGGCTGCATAGCATATGTCTATACCCATCGAGAAAAGTGGGCACAAAAGTTGTTCTGCCCCTGGTGACTGGCTCTCATCCTTAGCTGGGGTTTTCCAAATCGTAGGCGCATCATCCTCTTGCATCCGTGCCAGTCCTCAAAACTTCTCTGATGTGTACCCCACCATCTTGTGGGTGTCGCGCGTAGCACCCATTTCAGAGCAGCGAACTGCTGCTATTTTGGTACTGTGCTTTCAAATTTGTTCAGAAATTCATCCACTGTTGTCAACCCATCATATGTAGGTAGATCCCTTGCTTCTGTTGTCACGCAACACAGTGATCTAACCATCATGTTGCAATTAAGCATTGTTGCTTCATCCAGCCGATTCTTCTAGTGCTCTACTTCTCCATCTAAAATCAAAGTGCAGGAGCTTTGGTGAGCGCCAGTATTGCAGCAAGAATGCTACAACTCCTAGGATGCCAACTTTACTTTTATCAACTTGGTAGTTTGTAACAAACTTGGAAGCGTCGGTGTTGTATGCACAAGTACTAGTTCTCACTGCAGGTTGTCACTTGGTCAGCCGGTGCAAGATCACTAGGAGCTCAAGCCAACTTCTATAGATTTCAGAAGAAGCTCTATGTATGATGAAAGAAATAAATATTACTCTACATATGCTATTCTAATTGTAGAAAGGAGAAAGACTGGAATGTAAAGCAAAACCTAGTAAACCCTAATTAACAAGCTAATTCTACTTTTGTCAAAAAACACTACGAAAACCATGAAAGAAATGCCATTACCTACTCAAGGAAGTAAACAACATCTAACCATGCTATTTCTATAAGTAAATAAGCAAAAAACATATTTTTGGATTTTTATGTGTTTTTATGTGAATTTAACATGCATCTAATTTATTGTGTGTGACAAACAGATGGCATTAGAGGGTGGTTTTGGAGCTTGAGATGGTGTAGGATGGTGTGGATGGGCCCTAGGAGGTCTTAGGTGGCCTTCTGGAGGATTTTTCCACACTCATCCTTAAAATAAAGCCTACATGAAAAACTACATGAGGCCTACAGGAGGAGGCCGAGAGAAACTTTTGCTTTTTTTAGGGTGTGAGAGTGGGTGGAAAAGGTGGATGAAGGTTGGAATGAGGTGTTAGGGTTCCTAAGGTCTACCATGAATCACCAGGAGAGAGAAAGATGATTGGGTTTGCTTAAGGAGAGAGGAAGAAGGTCTATGAAAAACGAAGGAAACTAGGGCAGAATTGAGGTGAGGTTTGGGAGACCTATAGGGCATGAATTAGATGGATGGTGTGATTTTTTGCAAGCTAGCCTATTGCTGGAAGAGATCTGTTGCATAGATACCAAGAAAATCAAGCAACTATTTAAAGGAGTGCATTCTAGGAAAAACATAGTTTTACATTAAAATGGCCTAAACTATGATGCATAGAAGGAAATGCTGGGAAATACTGTAAGAAATGAAAGCACGCAAAAGGAATATTATAAATCAGGAAGTGAACTTGATGAAGAAGATCTAAAGCAAAACAAAACTGGACTATCAACCTACTAGAGAGCTGCAAACACTAGAAGTCCTAGGAATGAAGAAAATCTATGTTTTTGGGGCAACAAGAGAGTCTTTGCCTCAAATCATGGTCCCAGAGGGAGGAAGAGAGGCTAAGCCACTGTCTCTAACCTTTTGAATCTTTTATGATCACTGCTTAACCTACTACAAAAAGCACAAATGGAAGCAAGCTACTAAATCATCAAAAGCAACCTATTCTCAACCATAAAAGAAATACATCTAACAGCAAACTAATCTACAACTGAAGCAAAGAATATAAATACAAGTAAATAGGAGCTTGGCTGCTTGGATTGGGCCCTAACCCAAGAGCTTCAACCCTTTGAGGTAACTCAGTGCTAGTTCGAAAAGGATTCCAACTTCATTATCAAAGAATAGCAAGATTACATTACACTGTCATAAAATAGTGAGCTAGAAATTTGAGCGGAGTTTACATAAGAAAAAATTCAACCCTAGTTAGGCCCTAGGCATCTCTACTTATACATTTGAAGCTACCAACAACTTCCATAAAATAAAGGATGCTTGGCTCTTAAAACTCGAGATAACTCTCAATCATCTTCCACTTGCTCGGCTACCTTCTAGTGCATGATTTGGCTGCTTGTACTCTGAGCTGAATGAAGGGGAATTCGAAGTGAGGAGCAATAAATGAGGGAGATTCCCTCCTATAAGTCCTCTCCTCTGTCCACTTTGAGTTATTGTTGTAGTTTGGCCACTAGATCCTTGACTTTGACCTCGAAATCCATCAATAATCTGCATTAAATACATGTTAGACCACATGGCATAATAACTAACTCAACTCACCCTATAAGCATAAATATAATCAGAAAATCATACAATAAGCTAAGAGAATTTTTTATTTGACTAGGTTAGAAGGTAAAACTAGCCTATATAATTACCCATTTATGAGGCTCATCATCACCCCCCTACTAAAGGTGTTGCTCATCCTCTGAGCAACCTAGTCAATCTCTTCATCTTTTATGGCCCTAGTGGCCTCCCTAACATTCCAAGATTCTGATGTGGTCTGCTCATGTTCTCCATAAAATCCTATTGTTCTGTCTATGTCCTTCCACTGCTCCTTCTCTTCTTCTTCTCTTCTACCTTCCAGAATACCTAATAGGGGTGGAGGACTCAATTTGAGGCCAATCCAGTTGACCTTCAGCCTTTGCATGGAGTACTTGTACATTGTCACTCTTTTCAATGCCTCCCTCAGCCTCATTGGGGAATGGTATTCTCTGATCTGCAAGTTGTGGGGTATGGTGTTCCATCTTCTCATGCATGCATGCACACAGTCATCCCCAAGTAGCCTTTGCATATCTTCAAAGTGTGCAATGGCTTGTGCCTGATTGGCTAGATATCTAGGGGCAATCTGAGGGTCATTGGAAAGCAGGTTGTGTGTGTTTATGAGTGCCATAGGATCTGATGGCTCAGCTCTGATCATTAATGGTTCATTCTACTCTTTTATCATCAATCTTTTCATTTCTACTACCCTCAATTCTTCATGGTTCTTCCATGAGGCCATGGCCATTAATTGCAGATCCCCTAGCTTGGCATTGGGGTCCCACACATTCATGTCTATGAGGGCCATGTTGTGTAGGTAGAACTCTGCCATCTTTGCTTTATCCTCTGAGGTGCTTTGGTCACACAGATCCATGAACTGCCTGTATTTTTGGAAAGGCATTGTGCCTCTTTGTACCAAAGTTTTTATTTGGAATTGAAGCCATTGATCCCTCAAATAGAGGCCATAAGATTTGGCTGGTGTTCTGGATTGTAATGCCTCCATGGATAAGCTGGCCATATATGCCAAATGAGTCCCTTTCTCTTGCAGTTGCCTCCTTAGTATTTCATTCTCCTTCTCAAGGTGGCTTCTTGTGATGGCTTCTCTGTCTCGGAAAGCACTCAATTCCCTGCCCATTTCCCTGAGTTTGTTTTCCATGTGACCAATATCCTCAACTCCTTTGGATTTCGCTATCTGCATCCACCTATGTGTTCTCACTCTTTCTTTTTCCAATTCAAAAAATAGTGAAATTGCGAATTTCTATGGGATTATCTTGCCTCCCTCAAGTATTTTGTAATAGGAGTCAAGATTAGGCTGGGGTCAAGTTCTTGTAGCTCTTGTGCTTCTTATTTCACCTTTGTCTATCCTCCTATCCTTTCCTCCAGGTTTTGAGTCTCCTGTAGTTTGGACAGTGTCTCCCGTAGGACTATTTCAGCCTCCTGTAGGTTTGGTTTTTGGTCCTGTAGAATTGCCTTTCCCTTCCATGTAGAACGTCTTATAGTCCCTCTTTCATAGGTTATGGGTGTCTTGGAAGGAGATTCTTCCACCTTGGCAGATGGTGAATCTTCAATGGTAATGAGAGTCTTTGAGGAGGGCTGAGGTTTGCCTGTTTTAATTCTTGTACTCTTCCTTGCCTTGAAATACATGGAGGTTTTTCTTTTCCTCGTCTTCTTTGGCTTGACTGGTGTACTGAGGGTAGTGAGGGAAGCTGTTGCTTCTCTCTCCAAAGTCTCAGGGGACTCTTCTCCTTGCTCTACCTTCTCAGCCTCCTTTTCTTCCTCTTCTGTCTCTTCTTCCTTCTCCTGATCTGGCTCATTTTCTACCTCTTTTGTCTCTTTTTCTACTATGTCACCACTGGCTTCATCTTCTCCTCCTTGTTATTCTCCCTCAATGATAGCTGGACTGACATCATAGGTTAATGCCTTTATGTCATCCTCAGCTATCATATTTCAGAAAAATTCCCATGCTATAAGGAGTGTAAAGGTATGGAGGACTTCCTTTACTAGGATTTTGATTAAGCCATGGTGAGCTAACTATTGTGAATTTCCTTCTTGCACCTTGGTGCTGGAGTCAATGAGGGACTGAAGGAGAAAGTAAGGGATACTGAGCTTCTGATGTGCGGGGTATCCATGCCATATCTCATCTCTTGGAGGATTCTGAAATGATATCCATAAACAATGTTGTACCTCCCCTCACAAGAAATGTATTTGATTATTTGGTAGATAACCTCATCCCATGGATATGGTATACTAGCCCTTCTAATTCCATTTTTATCTTCAACAGGGGTTTCATTATTTTGGAAAAATTTCTTCTTGGCAGCCTGGCCAATTGGTTTCTCATCTTTACTCCAAGGCAGCCCAAGAGGAAGGGTAGTGACCCTACTAATGAATTCAGGGGTTATTTCAACGGAGAGGCTTCTAATGGTTACAGTAGTGTGAGTTCTTGTGTGAGGGACCAGAGAGAGAGCAAATTCTTGGGAAATTTCATCATCAAACCCTCTAAATTTCTCAAAGAAATTCATCAAGTTTTCCCTTGTGAATATGTCCACCACTTGAGGGTGTGCATTGAGCCTAGTGGAGTTAGTGGGCTCCTTTCTCATAAACCCCCCTGTCATAATACCTATACTTATTTTGAAAACCAAATATGGAGGTGGAGACAAATAATTTCGAATGAAATAGAAAAATAGAGGAGACTGTGTTTTTTTTTTGAAACAGAAATTATTTTTATGTATTTCTACCCTCCTAAAGACTTATTTCATCCTCAAATTGAGACCACTTCTTTCATATATTGATATTTGATTAGAGGGCATTCATGAACCCTACCTCTTCAGACTGAAATTTGTGCCAAAAATTGTGTTTTCTCCCTTCAAAATGACTCACTGCCCCTCCTGTAGAAGCCCGTTGTCCCTCCTGTAGATTTCCTGTAGGTGCTCCTGTAGAAAACCTGTAGGTCTCCTGTAGAAGATGCTGAGAGTGAAAATATGGAGGAAATTGATGGAGGATGGTGGTTACGAGGCTATGGGGGCACAAGAAGACTGTTGTGTGGCTGAGTTACGAGGAGAAGCTAAAGAAAAGGTGGTGAGAATGCTCGGGGAGGAGTGCTCATTACCCTTTATGGATATTTTCGGTTATGAGTGTTAAGCTGGCAAGGTGTATGTTGCCCATATTCAGACCATTGGTCCCCACCTACTTGGTCATCGTGGCCCCTCCTCGTAATCATCCCTCATCATTGCGTCGGAGTTAACTCTTCCTCCCACTACCTGTCCTTGGCATCTTGTGCTTGAGTTGACTATGCGCATGTGTGGGTGACATCTTGGATAAGTGGAGTCAACTAAATGAAGCTGACCAAGTTAACTGGCCACCTTTCCCTCGTTTGATCTCAACCATCTCATTGCCTTCGTATGACTCCTAATTACACAAATGCAGATAGAGGAGTGATTTAGTTACTTACCTATGATCCGAGTGTATTGGCTGTGAGGTGTTGTGGCTCTCTCTGCTGCATGCCTTCATTTTCCTTCATGCATGTTGTCTCTGCTAGCTAATGTGTGGTTGTGTACTTTTGCAGGTTCTTCTTTTGCTGGAGCTAAGCTGCATGTGCCTTTTCAACCTACAGATGTGCACTCTTTTGCTATTGGTGCTGGACTTCTATGGGATCCACTGCTACAAGAATTCCTACAAGAGCTCTTGTAGTTGCTTCTCCCCTTGAAACTTTAGCTATTTCCCTATGCTTGGAGCTTGAGAATGATGCCAGAGGTGGAGATGCATGATGGAGGGATAGTAGGTAAGTTTCAGGTGAAGTTGATGGTACCTTTTCCTCCTTTTATTTTTGTTTTTTTTTTTCAAAACTGAAAAAATGTTTTTCTATGTTTTTTTCTTGGAAAGGAAAAAAAAATAATGATTCTTGGAGTGTGATGCAAGCTTGGAAATGATGGAAATAGGTTTGAAGATGGTAAGAGGGATTATAGGTTCCTCATGAAGATTTTCTTGTCCCTCAAACTTCCTTCTGTAGACATTTTTGACTCTCTATAATTCCTATAGGAGCCTCCTGTAGAAAACACAGTTTTGGAAAGAAGAGGTACAGTGGGGTGAAAGAGATACCAAAAATGATGGAGGAAGGTGTGGAGAAGATGAGATGGATGGTGGTGTGAATGTCAGGGTCCCCTTGGCACCTTCTCCTGCTCCCTGTAGTCCTCCTGCAAACCTGCAATGCAATAAAAATTCATTTTTCTCTTCTCCTTTTTTTTTTTTTGAAAACAACTAGGGCACCTCAGAGAGGTTTTCACCTTAGTTGCCTACCCTGGGCTCCTCCAAGGGAGGTTTTCACCTAGGGATCTTATTCTCTTCCTTTTTTCTTTTGACATCATTGGGCCACCTCAAAAGAGGTTTTCAACCCAATGATGGGACTCAATCGCCTCATGGAGGTTTTCACTTGAGTCCTTATTTCTTTCTTTTTTCTTCAGTGAGTGGGTGAAGTGGAAGCTAAGACATGCTCCACTACCATCACTATTTTATTCAAATCTTCAATAAACTCTCGCTTGGATAGGGGTTTCTTGTAGACTTTCAACCGATGTCCATTGACAAGCATGGGGATGGCTTCATCATCAATGGTTTTGATTAGAACTGAGCCATTGTCATTGCATTTCTCCACAATGTAGGGTCCCAGCCATCTTATCCTCAGCTTGCCTTTGAAATCTTTCTATCTTGAATCATAGAGTAGTACCCAATCTCCCTCTTGGAATTGCTTCTCCCTGATATTTCTGTCATGCCATGTCTTTCTCTAAAGATGAACTACCTCTGTATGGAGAAGGGCCTGCAATCTTTATTCATCCAATCCATTGAGCTGAAGTAATATCTCTTTTTGTGCATGGCTGAGGTCTACGTCCAACTGAGCTACCATCCTTAGGGTATTGAATTCAAATTCTATGGAAAGCAAAGCCTTCTTCCCATAGACCAATTCATAGTGTGTGAACTCGGTGGTGGTCTTCCATGTTGTGTTGTATGCCCAAGTGGCTTCAACTAATCTGTCTGCCTAGTATTTTCTGTTGCTGCTCACTACCTTGGTTAGGATCCCTTCCAATGCTCTGTTAGTGACCTCCACTTTCCCATTGGCTTGTGGATGGTAAGGAGTGGAAGTCATGTGCTTGATCTTATGATGTGTGAGCAGGTCTTCAATCAGGTTGGAAGTGAACTGACTACCTTGGTCTGTGACCAACTCTCCTGGATACCCGAACTTGTAGAATATGTTTGCCCTCAAAAACTCAGCTACTTTTTCCTTCGTCATTGCTTTGATTGCTTTTGTCTCTGCCCACTTTGTCAGGTAGCCAGTGCACACAATGATGTACTACTTCTGCTTTGAAGGGGGGTTGATAGGCCCCACAAAGTCCATGCCCTACTTCTCAAATGGCTCAAAATTCACTTGAGGTTGCATGGGAATTTCATTCATTCGAGTGGATTTCCCCATCCTCTGACACCGATCACACTGGCTTGTATATCTCCTCACATCCCGATGAAGAGTGGACCAGTAGTAGCCTGCTTGCAATATCTTGAAGGAAATTCTTTTTGCTACAAAATGACCTCCACAAGGCCCGTCATGACAGGTCAGGAGGATGTTAAAGACTTCCTCTCCCCTAACACACCTTCTCAAGATCTGATCTGGGCCAAGTTTGAAGAGATTGCCTCCAATCTAGGTGAAAGGGGTGCTTTTCCTTACTATCTTGCTCTTCTCTTTTGAGGATAGGTGTGGTGGGAATTGTGTTGAAACCAAGTAGTTTGTTATATCAACAAACCATGGAGAGCGTATTGATATAGCAAATAGGTGTTCATCCGGCATTTTGTCATCCACCATTCCTTCTTCACCTACAGGATAATTTACTCTTGACAAAAATTCAACAACAACATTCTCTTTACCAGGCTTACCAATAATTGTCAGATCAAACTGCTGCAGTAAAAGCAACCATCTAATAATGCAAGCATTTACATCTGATTTATTCATTAAATATCTAATTGCAACATGATCAGTGTGCACAAAGGTTTGATAGCTTGTGATATAATGTCTGAATTTGTTTAAGGAATGCATGACAGCTAGGAGTTCCTTCTCGGTCACTGTATAGTTTAACTCTACCTTTGACAAGTTTTTGCTTATAAAGTATATGGCATAAGGTAACTTTTCATCAATTTTTCCTAAGGCTGCTCCTATTGCTTAGTTCGAGGCATCTATGTGAATATGAAAGGGTAGGGCCCAGTTTGGGCCTCTAAGAATTGGGGCAGTCACTAGCTTGCTATTCAAGGTATCTAGGGCTTCTTGACAGTTTTTCGACCATATGAACTCAAAATCTTTGCCTAGGAGGCCAAATAAGGGAGAGGCTATCTTGCTGAAGTCTTTAATGAATCTCCTCTAATATCCAGCTAAGCCTAGGAAGCTTCTAACATATCTCACCTTTTGAGGAGGTGGGACCCTTTGGATGATGGCAATTTTGTTGGGGTCCACCTGCAGTCCTTGTTGAGATATTGCATGACCTAGCACGGTCCCTTTAGTCATCAAAAATTCACATTTTTCTGGACTAAGGGATAGGTTCATCTCCATACACTTATCCAAAACTTTTCCTAGGTTAGATAAAGCTTCCTAAAAGTCAGAGCCATAAGGAGTAAAATCATCCATGCATATTTATACTACATCATGAACCAGTCCAGAAAATATACTCAACACCGCTCTTTGGAAAGTGGCTGGAGCATTGCACAAACCAAAAGGAAGGACCCTGTATGCAAAGGTACCCCAAGGACAAGTGAAAGCAGTCTCATCTTGGTCTTTCGGGCTGATTTGAATCTGATTGTACTTGCTAAACCCATCTAGGAAAGAGAAAAACTTTTTCCCTCCCAGATCGTCTAACACTTGATCTATGAAAGGTAAAGGAAAATGGTCCTTTTTAATGGCTTTATTCAATTCCCAATAGTCGACACAGATTCTCCACTTACCATTTTTCTTTGACACTAGCACCAAAGGAGAGACCCATTCACTGTCAGATATGGGATAGTTGAACCCTGCATCAAGCAATTTCTGCAGTTCTTCCTTAACAATATCTTTAAGTGCTAGTTTCATCCTCCCTTGAGGCTGCCTGACTTGCTTGCAATCTTCCTTGATGTATATATGATGAGTACATATTGAAGGGTGCACTCCCTTCATCTCCTTAAAGCTCCAAGCGAAGGCATCTAGATGTTTTCTCAATAGGCTGCATAGCTCCTTCTCCTGGGAAGTAGATAGGGATGGATTGCTTTTCAATGTTCTTTCTGGGCCAAACTCTATATTTTTGACATGGAGAGAAGTAGGATCGGCCACACAGAGATCAGTTGAGGGGTTGTTTTGGGTTTCTCTTACTATATCTTCTAATGGTGACACACTAGGAGGTGGATTTTGAATGAAAATTTCAATCATATCATCCTCATCTTGTGGTTTTCCCCCAATGGCGATTTCTAATGCACAAAGTGGTGCAGGATAAACTTCATCCTCACCTTCCTCCTCCAACCAGAGAGGTAGATCATGTTCTAGCAAAGGTTGGGCAGGAAGATATAGGGTTAACGGCTTGGACATGTGTCCATTCTTTATGGTCATGTTCCCAGCTTGGCAGCTGATGTAGGCATTGGCTGTAGCCAACCAGGGTCTTCCCAGAATGAGAGGATACCTAGTGAGCTTTGCCTTTGGCTGGAGAACTAAGAAATCAGTAGGGTACTCTCAAGAATCAATTGAGACCATCACATCCTCCACAATCCCCTCAGAGGTCACTGTGGAGTAGTCTGTTAGCTGTAGCACTGTCGTGGTCTTCCTCAAGGAGCCCTAGAGGTTAAGTTTGAGCATTGTGTCCTTTGTCATAACATTAATGGTAGCTCCCAGATCAATCAAGGTATGTGCGATCATTGTTCCATTGATGTGGACATCAACTACTGGGCTTTTAGGGTCCAGATATTTTGGACAGATTGTCTGCCCCAACATCAGGTCGGACAATTGTCCTATGACATTGATGGTTGGGGCATCTCTCCTGCGCCTTCCTGGATGCCTAAAGCACTTCTCTTTGATCAACCTATTGTAGATAGGCACATCTTTTATGGCTTGGAGAAGTGGTATCTTTACACATAAATGTTTCAATTCTCCCAGGAGTTCAATTTCTTCTGGGGTAGGCTGGATCGTCATGGATAATCTCTTAGGAAAGGGTGGATTTCCTTTAGGCTCCCTTTCCTCTTTATCTTCCTCAACCTCCCTAGGTGGAGGCTGGCTATCTGGGAGAACTTTCCTGGATTGTAAGTTAATTTCTTGAATCTCCACAACATAAGTTGGGCATGATGGTTCCCCAATATACACTTGTTGAGCTTGTTTGTTGTTCGGGTTCGGATTTGGCTGGGCAGGCATTTAGGGTTGCCTTAGTGGAGCAGACAGTAACGGTTGTGGTTGGGCAGGTGGTGGAGGCAGAAGAGTGGGAAGAGAGTTGTATTGGGGCCTCAACCCCTGATGAGATGCATTCCACTGAGGTTGCGACTGAGTATAGGATTGAAATGAATGGGTGGCTAGTTGGGCATGATATTGAGATGGGAAATACCAAGGAGGAGGCATGGACTAGGAAGGATGAGCAGGGGGGCCTAAGAAGGTATGGAGGTGACTTGGTTGGGGTTGTAGTATGCCTGAGATGTCCCTTGCATCCCCTGCTAGTATGGTCTAGGTTCATGCGATCTCCTTCGGTTTATGTAATAGATTTGTTCAGTGTCTCCTTTGGCCCCTTGGTATACAGCTTTAAGTCTCGGCAAGGAAGGGCACTTATCTGTAGAATGATCTTCTTCATAGACTGAATAGACCTCTATAGAGTTTAATGGGCATTCATTCCTAGGATGCCTCCTGGTGCATCTAGGGAAAAAAAGGGCTTTGAAGTTCTTCATCATGTCTTCCTCTTGTAGAAGAATACCTGTCAATTCATCAAAAGTAGGAGGCTTCTCTCTAGCTGAAAGACTTGAAAAAATATTTGATAATCTTTCACTAAGACATTTAATGTGATAGTGACCAAGTAAGTATTGGAAACCTTTTCACCAATGCCTCCTAACTTATCACTTATCTCTTTGACACGGGAAATGAAATTGCTTATACTTTCATTGGCCTCCATTTTAATTGACAAAAGCTTGGTCTTCAAGAACAAAATCTGGTTAGTATTAGATGTTTCATACAAGCTTTTGAGAACATCCCATGTTTCTTTGGATGTTTTACAATCCCTAATATGAGGAATGATGTTGTCCTTAACTGACATTCGTAGCAACACCTTTGCTTTTGTTTCCCTTTTTTCCCAATCTGGAATAGCTACAGCAGCAGTGGGTTTGGGCTCCGCCCCACTCACTATGGGCCACAAATTATTTCCCTCTAAAACTGTTAATACCTTGAATTTCCAATTTGCATAATTTCCTCCATCAAGCCTTGTGGACTCATTCAAATAAGTTTTAGCCAAAAAATTTGACATAATGACAAAAAAATTGTCCCCAATCAATAAAATGCACCCAAATCCACCAGATCTACACACAAATTCACCATTTCTACATCCAAATTCAACAAATTCAAAACCAAATTCACTAGATCTAAAAAAACAAGACTCTATCTTGCTTCAAATAAAAAACAAAGCCAAAAAAATACTCCTTATTTCTCCTTTTCACCCAACAAAATTTATGCTCCCAAAAAAACTTTCAAATAAATTCTTTCACCCAAAAAAAAAAAAAAACACCCAACACCTTTTTAACTCTCTTCACCAAAAATAACTATAAAAATTATTTTCACCAATAGATAAAAGCAAAATTTTCACCATAATTTTTTTTTCACCAAATTTTTAACTTCTTATGCCTCCATACCTCATCCCCAATTTTCTCACAAAACAAAAATTAAAAAAAAAATGAAATAAGTATATACGTGATAAGAATTCACGTTTTTAACAGGGCTCCTTATTACTCCAATTTACTCCTCCATGAGAAATTAACCTCAAACATATGGCTTGGCTTGATTTAAAAAGTCAAATCATACCTTTCAACTTACATAGCACCGTGGCACTAATAATGGTGAATAAAATATTCACTTTCTAGCTAATTGTAATCCACACTCTCTAGTACGATGAATTTCACACTGCGACTCCAGCCAATAGACTCCCAACAATTATGATGTATGATGGTTACAGTGGCTATATACTACCAATGGCTTCTCAGATACAGATACTATAGTTACATACAGACACAATGGTTGCAGACAACGTCATTCAACAATATTCCTCAACCAAATAACATTAAACATTTGAGAGTAGCATCGTAACAATAGGATCTCACATCTCTCTATTGACAAACCTCATAGATCTGGGCCCTCTTGCTCTTAGATCTAAAGCCTCACTAGATCTTCCTCTCTTGCTCTGATACCATAATAGAAAAATAGAGAGATGCACAAGAATGAAAACAAATATCATTGATCAAAATGCTTGGACAACCAATACATTATATAGGCACACATACACAACTTCTAGGACAAGCTAGATCTAAATAATTTAGATCACTAACTCACAATACAAGCTACGAAGACGTAACTCATGACAGATAGACTCAAACACTAACTACGATAATACAACTCATCAACTCTATCTGGACATATCATTTCTACATTACTCCAACACAAGATGCTGAGATTTTGACAAAGGCATTGTCAAGATGTAAATATGAGTTTCACAAAGACTGGATCGGGGTAGTTGATAATCCCTTTCTTGTTGAGAGGGAGTGTTGAGAAATGGCAACAAGAAATTCCAATTAAATTTTTCCTTAAATTAAACTGAGAATTAAAATCGAATTCTATCCTCATAGAAACTTGTAAATAGTTAGTTAAAATTAATTAACTTAATTAGCGTAGGAATTTCGAGTTGGAAGTCTTTTTGTAGTCATGTATATTTTCTCCCTCAGTTTTAGGGTTCCAGTATGAGTTTAAATTGAGTTGGAAATTAGATCACTCAGTTCACTGAGTTAAGTTCAGTTAAATTAGTTCCAAACTGTTTGAGGAACTAATAGAGGACTAATAGTTAGTTGGTGCACTAATGCATCCACTAGTGCTACTCAAGTTAACTTAAGATTCCCTCATGAGAAACTCATGATTGTCAGTTCAGAGAAAGACCCGGTTGAGCACAGGGATAGTGTACTATCAGTGCTATTGTTTACTAGAGTGTAAATAGCATGCATGCATTAGAGATTGATCCTATGTTTGGATTGTGCAGTTTTGGAAGCATGAATTCCCTTTAAATATGTTTTATTCATCCTAGGAATGACACAAGAGATTAGGGGCTTGGAGAGCTGCAGAATTGGCTAAGTGTTGGCCAAGAGCTAGCTTGTGATATGAGAGAGTTGAGCATACGTGTGCAGAATTTTTCTAGTGAGAACAAGCTTTGTATCTTCACTCATATTTCTGATATATGCAATAGAGATAGTGGGGTTTTGAGCAGTGGCTTTCCCCATATACATATTTTGTTATGTGCCATTGATTTATCTTCTTCTTGTTCATATTGTTTTCATCAATCTGTTGGCTTCCGATAGTTGAATGTAGAAGTAGATTCTTGTCCCGTGATTTAGTACTTTGCATGAGATTGTGAATCTACAGGATTTTCTACACACACTACGTGTAGATGAAAAGAATGTACACACTTTCAACCTTGAAAAATGAGCAAACATGCATAAAGAAGAAAACTTTCATTTCACAACATGGCTTGCTATGTATAACACCTTCAATGAATGAGTCATGGGATCATGTGATTCTGGTGGAGGATGTGAAAGTTGTAGATCAAATTGATTTTCAATATGAACGAGTGATGAGGAGCCTGGGGTGATTCAACATATTTCTGATCAGAAGTGGAATTGTCCTCAGGGCTACGAAAACCTTACATAACCATCAACTCAGGCTGAAGTGCCTCAATAGCTTGAGGTTTTTCCACTTCATCAGAAGATAGATCATTAAATATTGGTGGCTTAGAAGGATAAAAAATAAGTCAATCAAAGTTGTGAGCAAATGAATGAGTAAAATTATCACAAAAACCAATATCAAAGAATTCAAGATGGACATCGGCATCCTCATGATCTGACAAATCATACAGAGGGGTTGATGAGAAACAAAAATTTCACCCTCTGAATTTCGAGAAAAGAAAGATGAGAGGTCAAGTGGATTCAGAAAGGAAATATTTGTCCTCTCCATGATCAAATGACAGACTGACATCCAATGTGTTTTGTGAATGATCACAAGTAGAGACATCGAGGATGAATTTTCACAAGAAAAGTCAAAAAAGGTAGAATCATATAAGATACCAGGATAGAATGGATGAGGTGAAGACAGAAGGAGGTCATCCTTTACTGTAACTTCTTCTTCATATTCCCACACATACTCGTCAAAAATGATATCACAAGTAGGTTTCTAAACACCAACTTCATCGACAACTTGATCGTGATGAACATCACATGTGGAATCCAGAACAGATGAACACAACACACCAAAATCCTAAGGATCAAAGGATCCAAAGGACGTAGGTTGAGAAAACGTGATCACGTGACAACCATCAGGGTTGTAGTCCAAATCTACACAAAAAATCCAGAGCAGGTGGGGTGCGAGGAGGTGACATTTTAATAGGTGGATTCACAACTTCTCCCACCTCGTCCTATAGAGCTAGAGTTGTTTGATGAGAAGAGGACAGAGGGTCACTTGTGACAATGACCTTATCCATATTAGATTTGGAAGCTCTACAGAGGTATGCCGGGAGGGGTTCGAATTATTCTAACTCATGTGGATTCTTAGATATGTGAAGAAGATGTTGAAATATTTCTCTCAGAAATTTCAAGTCAACTTCATCTTCTAGGAATTCAAACGTGAGATTACAGAAGCATTACCAAAATTGTGAAACAAATTCATTAGGTGCTTTGCATAATTCCAAAATTTTATGATTAAGAGCTTTACAGTCGTAACGAAAGAAAGCACAACCTAACTCTCTAATCATGTGATTGGATGAGTGAATAGAGGTTGCAAGAAATGTGCAACACCATTTCTTAACGCGCCTTCTGAATGTGTAAGTGAAAACCCATAGGCAATGTCATCTAAGGGGACTTCATTCCTATCACGGAAACATAAAAAGGAAAATTTGTGTCTTAAAAAGGCTATTCCACCTTCACCATCATATTTAATTCATGACAAGTCATCAATGACATCCTCCGACACTTTTAAATTATGAGCATGAGAGAAACACGTTAGAGTTGAGATTGTGATGTAAGTCATGAATGATGTGCAGAGATTCAAAACGGACTTTGAGGGCTTAGCTTATCATCTGGCCTTATTTCTAGTGCCAGAAATGTTGACAGTGTTGGACCCACTAGCATTCAAGGGGATCTCCCTAGTAAGAAGTCCCAACTAGACCTCAGACTGTTTGGAGTAGGAGTCCCAACAGTGGGTGGTAATGTAGTTCCTTGACTGGGGTAGTATGTAGAGGTAAGTATGATGACTTTGGTTGGAAGCAAGTGTGTGACCTTTCAGTGACTCAAGTGAGATGCATGGGAGTTCTAACACATAGAGGGGAAAAAAGTGTGTCCCTTAGAAGCCTGTCATAGTAAGCAGCCTGAAAGAAACACACGAGCAGAATGACATCACAAGCTAGAAGCGAAATAGTCCACAAACCAAAGTCACGGGTTAATCCAATAACATGCCTTCAACAAGATTCATACAATTGCATACAAAATAGTTCATAATAAAATGCGTAATTTAAACAACATACATTGCTAAAGTAACCAGAATAGTCAAACTACAATAACAACATATGCATGAAAATGTGTTGGCTCAGTTATGTTATTATTAAGTGAAACTTCCATCCATACATACACCATTGACAGCCACTAGCCCCAATAATGGAACATTACAATCCACACTACCTGATTCTCCAAAGAAGTGTACTTTCTCTACGTTGTAGAGAAGCCAAGGCTCGTCACAATACTCCCAAGCCTTCTCTAAGCCTAAGCCTAGCCAAAATCTTAGCTCCCAAAATTTTGTTCTATGAGTTAAGAGGTTCTATTTATAAAAAAGGGTGGGGTGACTCTTGACATTGCCATTTGACTCTTTGACTACACTCATGACTCTTTAACTCCTTTACAAATAAATCTTTATATTACAAAGTGATTTTTCATATTCCACTGATGACACTTGGAATTTCACTTACAATATATTTACAAATAATATACATTTTCCACATATAACCATGTGGGAAAAAATAGGTTAGAGTCAACCTAACAAGACAAACACTATGACTCAGAAGCTTGGGGAAAGACCAACTCAGCAACATCCTCTTGATGATCTTCGATGACGAACCGATACCAAGCTTGGTACTATGCTATGGTGTCCCCATATTGTTTTATGATGTCTTTTTGGAAACATAATCTTGCCTCCATGGCTTCTGGGTATATGGTCTTGGAACATTTTTCCAACTCATCTTGAAGCATGCACAACATTGTCTTAAGTATGGCAGGACCACCAATGTACTTCTGCATGTTTTCTGTGCTTAGTTGCAAGTCATCACTGGTGTCCTCTTGCATTAACTGCTCCATGTACCTGTCGACCTTCTGCTGGACTTAGCACTTCTCAATGGCTTGGGTGAGGGAATCAATTGAAGGTATCTTGTGTGTCCTCACCATGACGTCTAGACTCTTGAACAATCGCGCATAGGAAGCCTCAATGCAATTGATGAGCCGGGGGAGCTTCTCATAGTTCCATATCAACATCTAGATCCATGCTTTGTCTAGCTCTGCCTGCGGCTTCATTATCTTATGCAAGTAAACAAGGGCCCCATTGTATCGCATTGTCCATTCCTTTACGTGTGCAATAGAAACATGTATGTCCTTGAGAGTTTGGAAAATATTTATGCACCACTACTGATCCATATAGATGGACGACTACCTTGTGCATGATGACAAATCTGTCATAAATTTCCTAGGTGGTCTTAAGAGTTGATAATTTAGCGAGTATCGCTTTCCTCATCTCAGCCATAGAAGATCCTACAAATTGTTCTGCCCTCTACCTAACCGCTTGCAAGTCCTTTTCCATCTTATTATTCTCTGCTAACAAGAACTTGACATTTGAGCTTGTGGCTTCTGCATAAGCCTTAGTGGCATTGGACATGGCAGCCAGATGCTTTCTAACATCTAACATTATCACCTTTCCTTCATAAATGCAAGTGATGCGTGATCATTTGGGAAATTATTTTTCTGCGCCTGTATAATCTTTTGTTTCAACCCATCAAAGGATATATTGTACACATCCATCACCAGATCATCATCAAGGAGTACAACCTCTCCTTGCTTGCTCCAGACTGGTTCTGATACTATATGTGGTGGAGACTATGGGGCAACCTTGGATGCTCTCGACATGAGGTCGATATCTTGGTCTTGTGGCTCCTATGAAAACTTCGTGTCCATCTATTCAACCATTTTCTCAATCTACTAAGCAAGTTCCTGATCCTGCAACTGCTCACCCTCTTCTTCATCCACTAGTTTTTCTGACTCTTAAACCTATATTGGCATTATTCTCGTTTCTACTTCTCTTCCCTCTGTCTCCTTCTCAACTCCTCCTCTTCTTTTAGCTTCTTCTCTATTTCCTCCAACTTCCTTTCTGCTTCCTCCAACCTTTGCTTTTATCTCTTCCTTCCCTCTGCTTTCTTTATGTGATGTTGCCTCTTTGCCTCCACTGCCAAAGATTATTTCTTGATAAGAGGATCATCTTTGAACTTGTAGCTTTGCTCAGCCTCTGGGTTCTCAGAAATATTCCTTATTCCTTTGTCCTGCACTAGTTTTTTTCTTCTTGCTGTTGTTCATGTTTCTTCCTGCGGTGTTGCTACCTGCAGAGCAAATTTCCATTCTACGGTTATGTTGACTGACTCATTGAGCTTGGAGGAGTTGTAACAGTACTTCCAAGGATCTTCCTCTACCCAATGAAATGTCTCGTGGATCCATGGATAATACACCTTCACACAGTGGTTCTTGCATTTACAGTGGGGATCATATGTATGGTAGTCTTTGGTGCTAAAATCGACCTTTTCTAATTCCTTGGCCTTGGCATCCTCATCCTTCAAGCTCCTGATCTCATCCAATCCAATCCACAAAGGAAGATCAGACCATGGTGCCTTCTTCCTCCTATGCATCCCTACTCATAACTTGGTGGAGATGTGATATGAAACCTCTTGCATGACCAACTTATCCATGGAAAACCTTGGTAGCACATGCAAAGGCTTCTCTTTGCCAAAAATCCTAATGAAGGTGCCACCGGGTGAGGCATACCAATCTACAATGTTAATTAATGCCTCCATCACTTCTGGGGACATGCAAGGTGGATCTTTCTCAAAGATCATCTTGTAAACCAAGATGATGAAATGGTCAAATAGCCTCATCATCACTCCTCTTTAGCCGCACTTGGAAATTAACTTGCAATAAATATTCATGGTAGTCTCTGATGGTGGCCATGTCCAACCTATGCCAAGGAATTGATGTTAGACACAGATTGCATCAAGTAGGTATGAAAATATACAGAATCTCGCTTACTCATCCTTTGGCAGATTCCAAGCATTAGTCACATGCACTTTCAGTTGAAGATCCAACAAATATGATCAATTGAATGGCCTTTTTTCATTCACCAACTAGTCCAACACAACCACCCAATTCTGCGGAAAGGTCTTTGTGCTCTCTTGACCATACAATCGACATGCAAATATGATCAAGAGTTGGCAGGCCTTCCTGAGTGACTTAGTCCTGTAACATGATTAGGTCTCGATCTAAAGTTCAATGACCCTTTCACACCGTGCTTTATGATGTCTCTAGTGTTCACATTGTTGTGGGTGGCATAGAAAAGTGCATACATCCGGTTCTCTAGTTGTGGTAAGTGATACATATCATGATAGTTTTTTGTCCTAAAGGTAGAAAGTTGTGTTCCACTGACACTGCTCAATGTCATCATCTCAGGATCGGTATGTGAGGCAATCCAGTGGATGATGTTTGTACATGGGAAGGAAGGGTACCTACATGCAACCTTATATAAGCCTGACCAGTGGATGTTGACATATACATGCCGATCTTCTAGATCTTCCTTGAAGTTCCCTGCAAAGATATCCTTGATTTCCTACCATGTTATCTTGTTTTCCTTCTCTATTCACAACTTTGTGTCTGCATGATCTGAAAATGAGATCTTAAAACAATATTAAGGTATTATAGACTCATATGCAGGAATGCCTATATTACTTAGTGCAACGGATCGAAAAGATTGCAAATAATATAGACAATGAACAGTTAGAAAAACATAACAGGCACACACAACAACACAACAGATAATCAAGGAGTTCACCAGACTTCCTGGCTACATCGCCCGGTCCAGCTTTTAGTGGTGACCTCTCTATTATGTCTTCAAGAGCAGATTATTACAAGTGTGAGCTCAAATCGAGTCTCAACACAACAGTGACAAAACAACAAGGATTTACCTGAATCCTCAAGTCTACAAGAGTACACAGACTCTCCCTTTTGCTCTTTGTCTTCTTCTTTCTCTTTGTCTTAGCAACTGGCCCCTCTGTCTCTGGCATTGAGTGGCTTTTAAGCCTATCAGCGCTTGTCTGTTCGTCTTCCCTTTCGGGCTCTCTGGCTCCCAGCCTTTGTCTGTTCAAATCCCCTTTGAGTGTTAAAAAATCATTGTAAAACACCTTCAGGTATTGTGGCCACCTGTTTTTAAATGGAAAGGACCACTGGCGCAGTTGAAATCCCCAAAAATTTGATTCTCTATTTACACAGGGAAATACACAAAAAACACTGAAAAATCTGACAAAACACTTTCTATCGAACTTCAAATAATATTAAATCTGCCTTATAATCCTATCGGGTCCACCTTTGGTCGCTATCACAAGCCCACCGTCAATTTGCATGATCTCCAATCCAACGGTTGACATCTATTTCGGGTGGCTTAGATGTGCGGAGACTACCAGCCTGAAAAGACAGTTTTTTTCTCTCCTCGCCAAACCACATGTCGGCCAATGTATGGGATTATGCAGAACCCATCCAATACCACTTACTTCCTGAGGCCTGCCTGAAATCCCGCTCATTACGGAACTCAAATAATATAAGGCTACGTCTATAATTCCTTTCGGGTCTGGATTTATCACTTCGGGGCATTTCCTTTGTATTTCGGTTTTTATACGGAAATGCGGTAATACACAGAAAACCCTGACAAATCCCTTTATATCGGAACTCAAAACTTATAGAGTCGCGTTTATAAAACCCATCAAGTCTGGCGATCGCAAGTTGCATTTGTATCGGCCCTGCTCCTTTGTATCGTCGCGATGCGATATTGTGATGTGATATATCGCAATCGCATATCACATAGTCCTTGGTCACGGTTAGTCCTCCTTGTCTTTTTAGCGATGTGATATTGCGAGTAAATTTGGATCATTGATCTACGTGCTTGATCGATCCTCGTTGACTCGCATTAATCGTTGTCACGATTTTCATATGGCTGCCTCCGATATCTCTCACTGGCCTCCACTGATTGTGATATGCCAATTAGATCTAGACCGTTGATCGGTTTGATCCGACGGCTCCTGTGCAACGTCACTTCTACCTTTTCTTAGCTCTATTTTCTGCCTTTCTTTCACTATTTTCCATTGCAATAGTGTTTCTGATAGTTAAGTATATGAAGACTTAGAGGTTTTTAGGATCCATTTTGGATCACGTCTTCCCACTAAAAAGCTTTTGGACCACCAAAAGTTGGTTTTTAGGCATCGATCAAGTGAGGATACAGCTTCCTCACTTGTCCAATTTCTATTCATCATGCACTGCTTGGTTTTGAACCTTTGAGTCTGATTCTCAGGTACTCAACATCCCCTCGATGCATAGTTCCCACCTTCCTGTCCAGAACTTTGTCTTCCTGCAATTCATTGAGATACTCAGAAAATACATCATGAATAGAAGGCAATTGAATTTGCTCTTCAGGATCTTCAATCAATGAAGGTTCATACAGTCTCAAGTTTTTTTCATTAACAACTGAATAGATCTGCATATAAGCTAGAAAATCAAGGCAAAAAGTGTTTTCACCAATTTTATCAAGTATCTTGAAAGGCCCATACTTTACTGGTTTTAGCTTTTTACCTTCACCTTGCATTCTGTCTTTGATGATGTACAGCCAGACTTGATCACCAACTTGGAAACTATGCTCAACTCTATTCTTGTCATGCCGTGCCTTATACTTAGCCTAACTTCCTTCCAGCTGTTCCTGCACTGCCTGGTGAATTTCTTGGATTTGTTCAATGAACTTGTTTGCTTTGTCCACATCAGAGTGTCCATCAACTGCTATGTCTTTACCAAAGACAAAATCCAAGGGAGACTTTGGTATAAAACCAAAACAAGTCTCAAAAGGAGATCTCTGAGTAGAAGAGTGCTTGGCACGGTTGTAAGCATGTTGCACATAACACAAATGCTCATCCCAAAGCTCGGGATGCTTGCTGCATTAGCCTCTGGGCAACTGGATCACTGTCCTGTTGACCACCTCTATCTGGCCATCTGTTTGTGGATGAAATGTTGTGCTCTTCTTCAATTTGGTGTCCATCAACTCCCATAAACTTGACCAAAACTTCCCAACAAATGGAGAATCTCGATCAGATACAATAGAAGTGGGTAACCCAAAATGAACCCATACATTCTGAAAGAAAAACTTCGTTGTTTGTTTAGCTATAACCTGCTTGTTACAAGGTATCAAAATACACATTTTACTGAACCTATCCACAACAACATACAAATAATCATGACCTTTTCTAGATTTTGGCAATCCCCCAACAAAGTCCATGGAAACACTTTCCCAAGGGCGAGAAGGAAGTAGAAGTGGAGCGTACAAGCCTAATTTTCTATTACTGGGCTTTCTTGTAGCACACATAGTACACCCTTTAATATATCTAGAAATTGTTTCATGCATTCTTGGCCAATAACAGAACCTTTGCAACTATGCAACTGTTTTACTTACACCAAAATGACCTGATATGAGAGAAGTATGTGCTTCTCGAATTATGTTAACTCTTTCAGTTTGTGGAATGCATAACTTTCCCAAATGATATAAGAGTTGGTCCTTAACATAATAATCCAATTCTTCTACTTGCTTGCCATGACTTAAAGTTGCATATACATCTTTAAAATCTACATCTTGAGCATATTGTTGAATGTAACTTTCATGCATTATTGAATTATGCTTAAGTATAGTAGATGCATTTTTAATTGGTCTTGATAACATGTCTACAACCTTATTATGTATGCCCTTCTTATATCTGATGACAAGATGAAATTGTTGTAGGAAACCCATCCACCTATAATGTCTTGATTGTTGCAATTTAGTTTTTAAGTGCAAATATTGAAGTGGTTGATGATCTGTATGTATGATTGTTTCCTTACCCATTAGGTAATGTTTCCACTTTTTCACACTTTTTACTAATGCATACAATTCTTTATCATATGTGGGATAATTAACTACTGCAGAAGTAAATGTCTTATAATGATAACATATGGGTTTACCATGTTGCATCAACACTGCTCCCATGGCATAGTCACTGGCATCTGTCTCAATCACAAATGGATGTTGAAGATCTGGCAGTGCTAGTACTAGTGATGTACTAATTTTTTCTTTTAAGGTGTCGAAGGCTTTTTGTTGTTTGCCTCCGCACTGAAACACTTGTTTCAATCCTGTTAAAGTATGTAATGGAGCTACAATCAAAGAAAAGTTAGCAATAAATTTTCTCCAGTATTGTGCTGCTCCTAGGAAACTCCTAACCTCTGTAGCAGATTTTGGTTTAGGCCAGTTCACAATGACTTCAACCTTAGAGGGATCTATCTTCAATTCACCACCCCCTACAATATGACCCAAATAATTTAAAGATGTCTTGCCAAATTCACATTTGGACAACTTCACATAGAGATTTTCTCTTTTTAAAACATCTAAAGTTTTCTTTACATGCTTTACATGGTCTTCCCATGTCTTACTGAAAACAAGAATGTCATTTAAATAAAAAATTAGAAAATCATCAATAAAAGGTCTGAGTACATCATTCATCACTCTCATGAATGTAGTAGGAGCATTAGTTAAGCCAAAAGGCATAACTAGCCATTCATACAACCTTTGCTTTGTCTTGAAAGTAGTCTTCCATGCATCTTGTTCTGCAACTCTAACCTGATGATAGCCACTTCGCAAGTCTAACCTAGAAAAGTAAATTGCTTCTTTCAATTGATCTAATAGAGCATCAACACAAGGAAGAGGATAGCGATTCTTGATTATTATTTTATTCAGTGCTCTATAATCAATGCACATTCTCCACAAACCATCTTTCTTTCTCACCAACACAATTGGAGATCCACATGGTGATGTGCTTGGTCTTATGAACCCTTTATCGAGCAACTCCTTTACCTGCTTCTTTATCTCTACATTCTCTAAAGTTGATAACCTATACATTCCAATGTTAGGTAATGGAGCATCTTGCTGCAAATGAATATCATGTACTATTTCCCTTTTGGGAGGCAGACCTTTAGGTTCTTGAAATAGGATATCATATTCTGAAACAAATTTAACTAAATCAGCTTTCTGTTTAGCATCACAGCCTTCAAATATATTGGTTTTATCAGGGTTCTTTTCCTTTACAACCATTAGTAAAAATTGCTTACTTGAATTCACAATTCTTTTCATCTACCCTGAGTTTATGAGAGAATAGTTATTTTTGAGTTTATGAGCTCTTACAATATATTATATTCGATCTTTAGTGAGTTGATACTTATTTTCAACTCTATAGAAAATATATTTCCTATCATACAAGTAAGGACTTCCAAAAATGATACCACATATATCCAATGGAACTATATCTAACTCAACCTCATCTACAAATGTTGACCCAATAGCAAACCTAAGTTTACATTGTCTTGTTACTTGTAGCTTTGTTTTATCACATACCCAACCTAATGGATATGGCTTCTCGTGAGGTTTTGTTAGTAATCCCAACTTCTTTACAATTGTTTTGGAAATCAAGTTTACTTGTGATCCACTATCAAATAAAGTATCAATCTTTTGGTGCTTGGAAATGACTCTAATATGAAAAATCTCATGTCTTTTCCTCTCATTATTTTCATTATCAATAGATTGTGTAGAATTACTTGTGGATGCTTTAGAATTTTTACCTTTTATAACTGTGGTTGTGACTGTTGTTTCATCACCTGAGTTTGACCCCAAGTCTTTCTAAATAGCAGCAGCAGTATTTTTCTTCTTATCACCGAACTTCTTAGGTTTCAGCTCTAGATGTAAAGATCAACAGTGCGCCTCATCGTGTCCATCCTTCTTGCAATGATTGCATGAAGGTTTGTCCTTCTATACAGTGTTTGTTTTCCTCTCCTTCCTTTTCAGTTTCTTCTTTTCCTTGTTCTTGTTCACAAAGTGTTTAGATGATCCCCCAACCTCTGGGTTCACATTCTTGCCTCTAGCTTCTAGATGTGTAGCCTGAACTGATACATCATCTAAGCTAGTGGGATTAAACATGAGAATGGTATGCTTCAAATAGCTATGCAGACCACCTATATACTTCAACAAAGTTTCAGGTGAGTCTAGAGATATGCCTAGAGTAAAAGCTCTTTTTCTAAATTCCTGAGTATAACTTTGTACACTTTGACCCTTTAACTGGTGAAGATTTTTCCAACTCATCATTGCCTACTGCATATAAGCTAAAGGATAAAAAAAAAAATTGATGGTAGAAACAAATTCATTCCAATTAGAAAGGATTTTACCATGTCTTTGCAGATCAGCTTGTGTCTTGCCTTCCCACCACACTAGTGCAGTTCCTCCAAGTCAAAGGTTCACCAGCTAAATCTTTCTCCTTTCTGAATCAATGTTCTACACCCTGCAATATACATCAATCTATCTTATCCAGTTATCTATCTTTTCTACAATTAGTTCTCCATCATAAATTGGCAAATCAAACTTCACATCTAATTTAATCAAAGAAGTTTTCTTCTTTTTCTTATCAGGGCTAGGAGATGAGGATGATGAAGGTGATGGTGGAGGAGATGATGGAGGATGATTTTCCCCTTTCCCGTAGCCCTCTGGGGGGACAACTAGAGAAGGTTCCTCTGCTCCTTTGTCTGGTTTGGGTTTTGAAATTCTTTCACTTCAACCCATCTTAAATTCCCGATACATCTCCTCCACCATGGCTCGCATGGCCATAAAAATGTCCATGAACTAAGATTCTGATTCCAATGGAGCTTCTTCTACCATTCTCCTCTAAGGATATACTCTTCCAATCTCTGGATTAGCCTCAAAAAGTTCTCCTCTCCTAGTCTGAGCTTTAATCTTGTGAGCATTCAAGGTCCAACACAAGCTTGTATAACCTTAAAAAACCAAATTCTCTCATACCACTTGATCTAAAAATGAGATCTTAAAAAAAATATTAAGGTATTACAGACTCATCTGTAGGAATTCCTATATTACTTAGTGCAGCGGATCGAAAAGATTGTGAATAATATAGAAAATGGGTATTTAGAAAAACATAACAGGCACACACATCAACACAACAAATAATCAAGGAGTTCACCAAACTTCCTGGCTATGTCTCCTAGTCCAGCTTTCAGTGGTGACATCTCTATTATGTCTTCAAGAGCATATTATTACAAGTGTGAGCTCAAATCGAGTCTCAACACAACAGTGACAAAACAACAGGGATTTACTTGAAATCCTTAAGTCTACAAGAGTACACAGACTCTCCCTTTTTCTCTCTGTCTTCTGCTTTCCCTCTGTCTCAGCAACTGCCTGCTTTGTCTCTGACATTAAGTGGCTTTTAAGCCTATTAGCAGTTGTCTATTTGTCTCCCCTTTCGAGCACTCTGGCTCCCAGCCTCTGTCCGTTCAAATCTCCTTTGAGCATTAAACAATCATTTTAAAACGCCTTTAGGTATGGTGGCCACTTGTTTTTAAATGGAGAGGACCACTGGCACAGTTGAAATCCCCAAAAAGTCGATTCTCTATTTACATAGGGAAATACATAGAAAACACTGAAAAATCCGACAAAATGTTTGCTATCAAACTTCAAATAATATTAAATCCGCCTTATAATCCTATCAGGTCCACCTTTGGTTGCCATCACAACCCCACCTTCGATCTACATGATCTCCGATCCAACGGTTGATATCTATTTCGGGCGGCTTAGGTGTGCGGAGACTACCTGCCCGAAAAGGCGGTTTTTCTCTCTCCTCGCCAAGCCACGTGTCGGCTAGTGTATGGGAACAGGGAGAACCTATCCAACACCACTTACCGCCTGAGGCCCGCCTAAAATCCCGCTCATTACGGAACTCAAATAATATAAGGTTGTGTCTATAATTCCTTCCGGGTCCGGCTTTACTGCTTTGGGGCATTTCCTTTGTATTTCGATTTTTATACAGAAATGCACTAATACACAAAAAATCCCGACGAATCCCTTTATATCAAAACTCAAAACTTATAGAGTCATGTTTATAAAACCCGTCAGGTCTGGCCATCGCAAGTCGCATTTGTATCGGCCCCACTCCTTTGTATCACTGCGATGCAATATTGCAATGCGATATATCGCAATCGCATATCGCATAGTCCTCGGCTGCGATTAGTCCTCCTTGTGTTTTTAGTGATGCGATATTGCGATTAAATATGGACTGTTGATCTACACGCTATCAATGATCCTCGTTGACTCGCACTGATCGTTGTCGTGATTTTCATATGGCTGCCTCCGATATCTCCCGCTAGCCTCTGCCAATTGTGATATGTCGATCAGATTTGGACTGTTGATCGGTTCGATCTGACGGCTCCTGTGCAGTGTCACTTCCACCTTTGCCTAGCTCTGTTTTCCGCCTTTCTTTCACTATTTTCCACTGCGATAGTGTTTCCGATAGTTAAGTATATGAAGACTTAGAGGTTTTTAGGATCCATTTTTTATCACTGCATAAACTAGAAAGCTCACTAACAACTTTTCAACTACATCCCGATTGCTGCTCTCGATAATATCCCTTGATGCATCTTTCTTGGAAGCCATGTTAACTATATTACTGAAGAGCTGCTCAACAATTGTTGCACCTGGACACAGAGAGGACACTCATGGCATGAAAATGTTAGCTTGAAATCAAAAGCACTTCAAGAACAAACCAAGAAACAGATTGGGAAACTAGCGAGAAGGGTTATGCAATTCTGGCTCTCTGAGGTGAATGACTATCAACTGGATCTACGCATTACACAGTCCCAGTTGCTAGTGGGGAGGTGATATTGATTGGAACTGCACAATGTACAGTTCAGTCTAGCTTGAGCTAGTTGGGACTACGCATTACGCAATCCCAGTGGCCAAAGCTTCAGGATTGGCTCTTGGAACTGCGCAATGTGTAGTTGGAGCTAACCCTTGAAAACCTCTACGCAATTCATAGAGCCAATGCAGAGCGTTAAGATCTAGAAATGTGCAATGCATGCTGGTAAGAGCTAGATCATGGCCAAGGAAGCCCAGATCTGCCCAAGGGAAACATGAAAACGAGTAGATCTGAAACTGTAAGTGATGGTTGGTGTAGATATGAGTGAATGATTATGCATGCAATCAAAACAAGTGTAGGAATCGATTAAACTAAAGAACAATGAAGCTTACTGAGAGAGTCGTCACAACGATGACAATTAGTGCAAAAACTGGATAATGCATGTGACACTTAGGAAAGGAAATGAAAAACTTAAAAAATCACTTCTCCAAGCTAAAACAATTCAAGACGCCAGTGATCGTTCAATAAAATGGGTAAAACAACACTCTCACAAGCCAAGGAAACAAAAGCGAGAAAAAAAGAAGCAAAAGACTATAAAAACAAGACTTACCCGGAAAAGTTGTGACCACTGTGCCGAAGGTTCATAGATCTCCTCAGGAATTCCAGAGCTCTAGTATTGTATCTTAAAATGAGCTCTAGTAGTGTCCATTAAATATATTGGTCGATTTAGGGTTTATGATGTGAAGGCCAAAAATCAAGGAAAAAGTGACACATGACAGTAGTTTCCAAAACTAACTCAAGTGTAACTCCGACTGCTATAAATATATCTATATATTTTAGGGATTCTTTTTCTCATTTTGCTTTTTTATTTTTCAAGAAAGGCTTTCATGCATGCTCAGAGAGATTGCATAGTTCCAAGAGAAATGTGCAACTCACAAGCACATGCATCGGGTAGATGCTAAGGGAATGCTTCTGCACGATTCCTAGTCTGAGTGACTCTGGATGCCTCTCATTCTCTACGTAGTTTCCCAGCTAAAGGCAGGCTACTAGCTAGGTCTACACAATCCTAGAGTCGAAGCTCACTATAGGCTTCAACAGTGCATTTCCCAAGAGCAAGGTTGGTTGCCCTCTAGGATTGCGTAGCTCACTAAGGAAAGCCTAGAACTGGATTGCAACCAAGCCAAGAGGTTAGCTTGTGTTTAGAAAACAAAGCAAGTAAGAAAACATAAGCTATAAAGAAAAATATAAAACTCAATGAAATCACAAGTACCTGGGTTAGTGTGCGATAAATTGTTGGGATTTTTGTAGGGAGGCTCCAAAATGAAGCATAGTAAAAAATTTGGAGGGTGGTTGTAGCCGTTACAACACTTAGTTAAACACAAATATAAGAACAATGATCATACAATGTTTCTAACCAGGATAGGGTAACAAAGTTCGTGAGCTTTATATTTTCAGAGTATATTTTTCTATCTTTGGTGTTGCTCCACTACCAGCAGGTCTAAACAGTATCCCGGTGGAGTCACTTCAGGAACACAAACATTTCTCAGTTGCCAACGGTCCTGGACAGTACCCCGAAGGAGTTTCTTGCTTCACCTATCTGCATACGAAGCCTTTCTCTTCTTTCACCTTTATTTATTTATTTATATAGGACTATTCATCGACACTTATTCATTTCATGGGCGGAAGAGGGATCTCAACTTATTGAGAACATGAGAGGTTGTCCCTTCAGAGAAGAATATATAAAACCTCTGATCTTAGTTTGTTCGTTTAGAATTTCCCCTTGTCCTTCTCTACTTCATTGGATCAGCCTGAAAAAACTGAAACATAAAGACTCGAGTGTGGGCATGAGTTTTGTAGAATAGACATGGAGATCATGGTTCAACACAAGGATTTCTTAACGCAAGGATCGTATTTTTTGTTGCAACATCATCAACCAAAAGATGTAACCAAGACAAGGAAGAAGGATAGAGAGTTAGCCAAATGTTGCAATGTTACAAAGTCCTTTTCTATTTTTCCACATACCCTAAAATCCAATAGAGCATCTCCATGCACAGTCTCACAAAATGAAAGGAAAGACAACACACAACAAGGAAACAAAACCATAGGACAAGACAAAAAACAAATGAAGCAAAACATGATGTGAAACCAAAACTAGAAAACACAAGACAAACTATAGGAAACAAGTGTAGGATTGATGTGTAAGTAAACTAAAATGCAACTATACCTACTACTAACCTAACCAGCTAAAAATTCGGGGTCACGTATAATGGAATTTCCAATGTAGCCACTGTAATTTTTCCTAGCCTGAAATCACAAAGATGTGATCGATTAAAAAAAATATAAAACAATGTGCAATAGAAAAGATAAGAACTTGAATAGATTGCACAAAAAATTGAAAGTCTTGCTTGTCAATAGAAATATAGGCCATAGCCATTGCTTCTAACTAGTTTATATTCTTACCTTTTTTATGAGAACCATCATTCTGTTGGAAATACTGAGGGGGGGGGTGAATCAGTATTCCTTTCAATTAGTATTATTATTAATCTTTCCGAGCATTAGTTAATCTTCAATTATTATCAGTGTTTGTACAATGATAGCAGTAAACAAAAGGAACACAAATGCACATAGTTTTTAAGGTGGAAACCCCCTCCGGGACAAAAACCACCTAAATGCTTTTCCAATAATTCTTCAACTCCAATTGAAAAGAAAGCTCCAACTTCCTATATCTCCAGCTCCCACTGGATGGACGCTCCAACACCTGATATTCTTCACTAGTCAACTAAACGAATGCCCCAACACCCAATGAGCTACAATTCACCCTAGAACCACCCCACCACCCTGAATTTTTCATAGGCTTGAACCTATTGGTGACTTCATGCACCAACCAAGCACCACCCTACCACCCTATAAAAGAATAAAAGAATAATGGACTCCCGTACCAGGGAAAATGGTCCACTTTACAATGATATAGAATGATGTATAAGAAGAAGACAAAATATACCATAACCCCAACAATGACATGACCACCTAATGATAATCCTAGACCTCCCAACACTACCTCTTCAACTCTTAGCAGATAGACTTTTGTACAACTTTTACAATGACTATGTACAATGATACTTTTACAATGATTGTATGCAGTGTTGCCCACTTGAAAACTTCATGTGGTGAACTTCTTGCTTCTGTTATGCACCTTGATTGTTGCTTTTGTCATGCTACCCTTTCTCACTCTTTAGAACATTAGATTATTCATTGAGTCTTCTCTTGATGAATATATAATACCTACAAAAAGTCTTCAAGGAATACCCATGACATGATAATAGCAAAACTTACCTCATCCTGCAGAGCATATGTCAGTGCTAAAGAAAAACAACAAATTAGAATACAAAGAACCTAATGCAATTAGGAGATGAACATGCATATACAGAAGATACTTACCTGGAGCTTACCTCTGTTGCATCATTTTGCTGCACGATTCTCTTTGTTTCCCTAGAAAGTTTGGTCCTTTACACCCCTTAACAACACTTGATCTAATGTTTTCTTCCCTTCTACGGGCACGATATTGAATCTGATGTGTCTATGTGATTTTAGATCCCCAATATGTGATCTTCAGTCTTATAGTATCCCTCTCAGTCTCCTTTCCAATGCCATAGGTCTAAGCAGATTTGGATTCTTCAAGGCAAAGTTATGCCCAATCTCTCACAATGACCTAATTATGGACTAGTTCAGTAGAGATAACTTGTATGGTGTGTCACGTGTCACTGTTTCCTCCTTAGGATCTTAAATTGATACATAGAAAACTATAGTCCATGCACTATCCACCACTTTTTACAAAATTCCAATCTGCTTCTTAGAGAGAGAGAGAGTTATGACGATTTTCCTAAGGGACCACTTTGAGATGAAATTCGAGAGACTATAAAAACCCTAACTTCCACAGATCATATCTCCGAACATATAGCGAACCAAGATCTGAAATTTTGTCACAACGTTCATAAGGATTTGAGAACAAATGGGTTTTAATTTCTGCATCTAAGAATTCTCAGAAACAAAGTTACAGTGAAAATTCCATGATCGCTACTTTTGGAGGATATATGAGATTTCTTTTTATAGAATTGAGAGGGGCTTCTATAGAGAATGTTGGAGGGATTTTAGGAGCTTAAAAAATTATTATTTATTGACTATTCAATGACAAAAATCAATGATAAATGCCATGCCACAACCCCATGGGGTTTTAGCCCACTAATTGGGGTTACTAACTTCAATCTTGAATAACTTACAAACCCTGAGGAATTAGGAGGAGTGTTATATACTGATAGAAAGATATTTTTGAGTAGAGTATTCCTATAATGGTTATGAAACGAGAAACCATGAATGATGATGCCAAATTTTCATAGAAGTTCAGGGTCGTCCTTGGTGCTACTTGGGTTGACATCAATAACAACCTCAGATCATCTTTAGATCAACAATCTCCCCCTTTGGCATTGATGGCAACACAAATACTCCCCTTGTGATCAGGGCACCTCTTACTACTACTTGCTCTCCCCTTTTGACATCAATGGTAAAAGGTAACTCCCCCTGACACATAACTATCCTGCAGACCTATACACGCTTCCACTCCACCTTTACTTTCTGAATAAGGAAAATCTAAAGATAACTTGGGAGAATCCCAAGTTTTTCGCGAAGATATCCAAATGCTTCACGAGGTAAATGTTTAGTGAAGATATCAACGATTTATTCTTTTGTACCAACATACTCAAGTTTGATATTCTTTTCAGCGACTTGTTCTCTAACAAAATGATATTTGATGGGAATGTGTTTTGTTTTTTAATGCATGACAGGATTCTTAGAGATGTTGATGGCACTGGTGTTATCACAAAAGATGGGAATATGCTCACTGAATTGTACTTGAAGATCTTGCAAAGTTTGTTTCATCCAAAGGACTTGAGTACAACAAGTTGTCACTGCAATGTATTCTACTTCTGTTGTAGATAACGAGATTGAGGTTTGCTTTTTGCTCAACCATGATACGAGACAACCACCTAGATAGAATGTTGCTCCACTAGTACTCTTATGATCATCAATGCTTCCTGCCCAATCTGCATCTATAAAGGCTTGAATAATGAGATTGTTTCCCTTGGGATACCAAAAGCCATATTATGTTGTTCCCTTTAGATATTGAAGAATTCTTTTGATGGCATTAATATGTGATTCTTTTGGTGCTGCTTGGAATCTTGTTACTTGTCCAACTACTTGCATAACATCTGGTTGGGAGGTTGTTACATATAGAAGACTACCAATCATAGATCTGTACAACCTCTGATCCACATCCTTAGATGAGTCATCTATGCTCAATTTTCAACCTATTACCATCAGAGTAAGGACGGGTTTGCAATATTCCATTTTGAATTTCTTGAGCATTTCCTTGATGTACTTGGCTTGACATATAAATATTCCTTTCTCTTGCTAAGATATTTGAAGCCCTAAGAAGTATCTCAACTCACCAAGTAAAGACATCTCGAACTCACTTTGCATCTTTGTAGCAAAGTTGTTACTTAGTCGATCATCATTGCTACCAAAGATTATATCATCCACATATACCTCAACAATTGTTAAATTATCTTTATCTATTTGTACATAAAGATTTCTATCAGCAATACCTTTCTTGAACCCTTATTAACATAGATATCCATCAAAACAAGCATACCATGCTCTGGGAGCCTATTTGAGACCATATAGAGCCTTCTTTAACCTGCAAACATAGTCTTCTTTTCATGATAGTAGAAAACCTTCAAGTTGTTTGATGTAAACTTCTTCTTCTAATTCACCATTCAGAAACCCTGACTTAACATTCATTTGGTAGACTTTTATTTTTCTTGAACATGCATAGGTGAGAAACATCTGGATGGCTTCCATTCTGGCAACTGGTGCAAATGTTTCGTCGAAATCAATTCCTTCCATTTGTGCATAGCCTTTGCAAACCAATCTTGCTTTGTTTCTAGTAACCTATCCATCTTCATTCAATTTGTTCCTGAACACCCATTTAGTCCCAATGACATTTTTATCTTTTGGTCATGGAACTAATTCCTAGGTGTTATTCTTCTCGATTTGATCCAATTCTTCATTCATAGCTGCTACCCAATGTTCATTCTAGATGGCTTCCTCAAAACTACTAGGCTCAAAGGTTGCTAGAAAAGAAATGTGAGCTTGTTGTGATGAATGACGTTGTCGACCTTTTCTTGTTTCAATTACTTCATTTGTGTCACCAATGATTTCATTTCAAGGATGGTTCTTTTGAATCCATTATTTTGTTCTCTTTGGAGGAGCTTCTTGTTGTTGTTCTTGTATATCTTGTTGATCATTATTTACTTCTTCTTGGTTGACAGTTGCTTCTTGTTTTAGAATTTTCTCTGTACCTTTTTCAGTCTCTATCTCAAGTTTCAAAGATTCTATATCCTCATCATTATTCGTTAGAACACCATCTTTGTCAAATGTAACATTTATGCTCTCCACTATCTATTTTCATCTTAGATTATAGAATTTATAGGCCTTTCTTTTACGTGAGTAACCAATAAAGATACCTTCGTCAACACGTGATTCAAACTTACCCAACTTTTGATCTTCTGCTTTGATATAACATTTGCTTCCAAAGATTTTGAAATATTTTACATTAGCCGGATTTCCTTTCCATAATTCATAGGGGGTCTTGTTGCAATTAATTCTGAGAAGACTTCTATTGATAATGAAGATTGTTGTATCAATTGCTTGAGCCCCTAATTTTTCATCCAATTTTGAGTCCTTCAGCATTGTTCTACCTATTTCTTGTACGGTTCTATTCTTTGTTTCAGCAACTCCATTTTGCTGAGGTGTTCGTGCTGTTGAAAATTGTCTTTTTATTCCATTTTTGTCATAGTATTGCTGAAATAATTTCTCTACCATTGTCTGATCTTAGACACCTTATTTTCAAATCAGTTTCATTTTCGACCAACTCCTTGTATATCTTAAAGCACTCAAATGCTTCATATTTTTTCTTTAGGAAACTGACAGATGTCATCCTGGTATAGTCATCTATCATTAACATGAAATATAATTCTCCATCTAAGACTTTTGTTCTCATAGGACCACATAGATCAATATGTATCAATTCCAATGGATGTGATGCAAAGTGTTCTTTTGTTTTAAATCCAAATTTTGTCTTCTTGCCATGCCGACAGGCCTCACATAGTGTGTTGGAAGGTTTTGAGATTTTTGGCATTTCTCGTACTGCTTCCTTTTTGCTTATCCTGACAAGATTGTCAAATTTTATGTGACCCATTCGCTTGTGCCATAACCAACTTTCATCTTCTTTAGCTAGTATACATGCTTTAGTTGCTTCATCTAGAACATATATGTCGTTTGGATCTCAACTTGTTGTAGCCACAATTTTACCATACCTACCTTTCCTGATTTCACATTTTGTGGAGTTGAATAGCATTGTGTGTCCTTGATCACACATTTTTCCAACACTGAGCATATTTTGATTCATGTTTTCAACCAATAGAACATTCTTAGCTAGAGCATCTTTGCTTCCGTGACAAATAGTATCCGATCCTATAACATTTGAAGATCCATCATTTCCAAAGGGCACGGTTCCATCCTTCTTCTCTTTCAAAGATACAAATTTCTTTCTATCTCCAATCATATGCGTTGACCAACCACTATCAACATATCACATATCTTTGTTGTTTTGAGCCTTGAGAGCGAGAGCACAATTATCAATCTTCTTCTTCTTCCATGTTTGTTCATTCTGTGACTTCGCAAATTCTTCTGGAGGATTTTCAAGTCTGCAGTCTCTGGCTATGTGTCCAAAGTTTCAACATTTGTAACATTCAATATTATTTCTTAAATGCTAAAATATATTGATGTTTCGTTGAGCCCTGGGAGCTTCATATTTGACAGATCTCCTGGAATTGTATTGGTTCCTAGGGTACGTGCGACATGCTATAGCTTTATGACAAAAATTTTCACATGAATAATAATAGCCATGAAAAATATGTTGGTACGTGGATGGAAATCTTCGTCAGGGAATTGTCTTTCAAGAATGTTCTTGCGAATCTTGTCTAATGAAGTCTACATGCATGTCAGATCTCATAGGTTCATTGTATTTTTTTGTAGAAGGTCCTGATTCTTCTTCTTTGTAACCAAGGCTAGTTCTGTCGTTGTAAGATCGTTGATTGCTGATGCGTCCTTCCAACGCCCTTGAGATGTTGGCATAGTTTTGGACAATGTTTTCCTTCTTCACTTCCTTATGCAGTGAAACTATTTCGGCTTCTAATGTTTTCCTTTCTCGGTTGCTTTCTTCGAACTTCTTTTGAAGTGACTCTTCAATACATTTGTGTTCTTCAACTTCAATTTTGAGACCTTGAACTTGTTCTTCAAGAGTATGGGAACAGATCTTCTCAGCCTTGAGATATTTTAAAAGCTTGATTGCCTCCTTAGAAAATTCTTCTATGGTCAACCCTTATTCTTCGTTGTTTGATACCTCTTATTTATTGTGCTTGGCCATAAACAATACTCTCTCATTGGCTTCTTCTTCACTGTCACTATCTTCATCGGATGATGAGCTATCTTCTTTAGAGAGAAAGTTCCTTTTAAATCCTTTCTTCTTGCCTTGCTTGTTTAATTTCTTAAAGCCTTTCTTTCCTTTTGAGTTTCCATCACTTATGTTCGTACATTTTGTTGTGAAATGCCCAACCTTACCACAAGTAAAACATATCAATGGAAGTTTACCTTTGAATTTTCCCTTACCAATTTTTAGTTTTCTCGTAAAGTAAGCATCTTCTCCATCTGAAAAACCTTCTTCATCATCTTCCTTTTCTTCACACTTGCAGGTGTAGATCTTTCCTTTGAAGGTTGTTTGTCCTTATTGGTTTTCTTAGATGTAGCGAACGCAGTTTCTAGATGCAAAGTACCCTCTTCTTCATCAAGTCTCATTTCATATGCTATTAGAACTCCATGTAATTCCTCTTTGTTGATTTTGGCCAGATTTTCACTGTATTCTAAGATCGATACCTTTGGGTTGAATCTTTCTGGTAACATTCTAAGAATATTTTGTATAATAGTGTTCTAGTCAACAGCCTCTCCCAATCCTTCCAGAGTGTTGGTTATTTCGTCAACGTGTTGGAAGTATGCAACAATGTTGTCATCTTCTTTCATTCTGAGTTGCTCAATTTTTTCTCTGTAGATTTGAAGCTTTGCTTCTTCGACATTTGATTCACTTGCATATATATTCTCAAGCTTGTCCCATACTTTTTTGGCAGTTTTGATGAGCCCCAAAAATGTACAATTATTTGGGCTCATTCAACCTCCTAATTTGGCTTAGTCTGCCATTCTCATTTGTTTATTGCATGTTTTTGATTATTTTTATGTTAATAGAGTGAATTTGGTTAGTCATTATGCCAACAAGTCTAATGGGTGCTTTGTGTAGCCTTTTTGGTCAACTTGGAGACAAATTTGAAGGTCTTAATGAGCACTTGGCAGCCAAATTCGTGGGAGAACAAGCTAGAGGATTTGTAGGAAGGTGTCCCCCTCATTTATGGGCCCTTACCTCGAATTCTCCACCATCAGCTCGGAGTTCAAGGGCCATCGAATCAATCAGCTCAAGGGCAGCCAAGCAAGTCAAGTTGGACTGCTGTTAACTACAAGTCTTGGGCAGCCAAGTCCCTAACTTTTAGGAGGACTGTTGGGTCCTCAAATTGTATAAATAAGAAGGCTTGGGGCCTCATTTTGGTTAGCTAGTGGTTAGTCATTTTGTAGCTAGTTAGTCATTTTGTTTTAGCCATTAGTTAGCTAGTTTGTAGTTCGATTTTTATGCAATAGATTAGCTTTGCTTTCAGCTCATGTTCAAGTTCTCCTTGTGGACAGTTTTGATGTACTTTTCATTTCTTGATTAATAAAGATGGATCCAGCTTTGCACCAGCTCTAAATCTTTCATGGGAGGCTGTAGCTCTTGGGGTTGGGCCCATCTCAAGCGCCCAGTACCTCCCTTGTTTCTCTTCATGTGTGTTTGCTGCGTTCCTGAGAAAAAAATCTGCTCTTTAGATTTAATTCATGTTGTGTTACTTAGGTTGCTTTTGATGGTTAAAGTAGTTTCTTATGTTTAAGATAGATTGGTAGGAGTTATTCATGCATTTATATCTCTTTTATAATGTTTTGTTCACAGGTTGTACGTGATTCTTTTCATGAATAAGGTTGATGTCCACCGATTTCATTAACTTGTTAGATAGATCACATGATATTTCGATTGCATGCAAGATGTAGTTGGTTTGATCAAATAACCACTATGCAGGGCATCTTCATCACCTCCTCGTTCATTTGAGCCTCGTTCAGATCAGCTCCTCCATCACCAAGTCTGTTTCCTCATCTCCCATCTTCTCTTTTGCCAAGTAACCTTACCTTCTTCCCCATTGTTGTCTCAACTACCTTCAAGCCAAGTCAGCTTTCCACATCATCTCACCACTCCATCCATCAGCTCCTGGGTCACTTCAGACCCCCATCCTACCTCCATAACCATCCATGCATCTTCCATCAACCATCCATCCTCAAACATCCCATTTCAGAACATCCTGTAGAAGAATTGCAGACCTTCCTGTAGAAATTCCTGAGTTTCCTGTAGGATCCCCTGCAGACATCCTGTAGGAGCCCACACACTCGGTTGCTGAGCATCTGAACGTGAGGGAGCTCTGTGGACTGATGCTAAGGATCCTCTGGGACCTCCCCTAGCCATCCTGACCTTGCCCATGCTTTCCTTCCATTCCAACCGCTCCTGCACAACCAAACCGTAATCAAAAGCATCATCACAATAAATCCAACCACTTAATGAAAAAATACAAAAAAATGTCTTTTCAGATGCAAGTAGCTTAGATGCATATATTTCAGCTCACTACAAGTAATGGCATTAGTGGTAGTAGTTTCATTCACAGTTTTGCATAGTTGGGGTCTAGCTAGTCAAATTAGGGTTTACTAGGGTTTTCATGCTTTGTTGGCTTCCAGTTTCTTTTTGCAAATAGACTAGCCTCCTTTGAGTTAGCTTTCTTCCATCATTCATAAAGCTTCTTCTGTGAGCCTATAGAAGTTGGCTTGAGCCCTAGCGGACTTGTGCCAACTGACCAAGTGACAGCTGCGACAAGAGCTAGTACTTGTGCATACAGCACCGTCGCTTCCAAGTTTGTACGAACTACTGAGTTGATAAAATTAAGAGACAGGAGGCTCCAGGAGTTTTAGCATTATTGCTACAATACTGGAGCCCACCAAGTTTTACAACCTAGAACCTTATGATAAGCAGATTCAATAAGTCCACTAATAATAATGCTTTTGCATCATTTATAAAATTCTTCTTACCTTGTTCATCCACGGTTGGTGTAAATCCATTTTGAACAGTGTCCCATACTTCATAACCTTGCGCCAAGAGATAGACCTCCATTTTCCCTTTCCAGAGTGCATAATTATTTTCATTGAACAGAGGTACACCATTACTAGTATGCTCCATGATCTCCTTCCAGTTGTTAAATTGTTATTGAAGGAACCAAGCTCTGACACCAATTGTTGGAAATATTGAGAGAGGGGAGGGGGGTGAATCAATATTCCTTTCAATTAGTATTATTATTAATCTTTCATAGCATTAGTTAATCTTTAATTATTATCAGTGTTTGTACAATGATAGCAGTAAACTAAAGGAACACAGATGCACATAGTTTTCTCATAATTCTTCAACTCCAATTGAAAAGAAAGCTTCAACTTCCTAGAATCTAGAAAAGCATTCTTCTCCAGATCCCACTGGATGGATGCTCCAATGCCCAAGATTCTTCAGTAGTCAACTGAACAGATGCCCCAACACCTAATGAGCTACAATTCACCTTAGCACCACCCTACCACCCTGAAGTTTTCACAGGCTTGAACCTATTAGTGACTTCATGCACTAACCTAGCACCACCCTACCACCCTATAGAAGAATAAAATAAGAATGGACTCTTGTACCAAGGAAAATGGTCCACTTTATAATGATATAGAATGATGTAGAAGAAGAAGCCACACTATACCATAACCCCAACAATGACACAACCACCTAATGATGATCCTAGACCTCCTGACACTGCCTCTTCAACTCTTGGCAGATAGACACTTGTACAACTTTTACAATGATGCTTTTACAATGACTCTGTATAATGATACTTTACAATGACTGTATGCAGTGTTGCCCACTTGATGACTTCATGTGATGAATTTCTTGCTTCTGTTTTGCACCTTGATTGTTGTTCTTGTCATGCTGCTTGTCGAGCGATAAAAAGGTGTCTTTTTAACTCCTAAGTATCTTCACATTAATTGTCAACCTAGGGACGAATTTTTGTTTCAAGAGTGTACCTAGTCTAAGGCGGCTATTTACTCAAGAGTAATGTTATGAAAGATGTAGTACAGTGCTCAAAATACAAGAGTAAACGGATGCTCAAAATGAGATCTACTTACAACAAAGCACTTTAAGACTTAAATCATGCATTCAAAAAACTACAGCAAATGATCAGTCAAGGGTACAGTAAAGTAACTCATCCCTTTTTAAATGGATGTAGCTGAAGATAATCAAGGAACAGATCATCAATCTGGGAGCTAGACAACAAATGTCAATGCCCACTACAGTTTCAGATCGATCTTCACACCAAAGCAAAGATAATGCGAATAACAGGAAATGGAACAGCAACTAGGAAATTATAACAGCAATTGAGTTTAATAAGCAACAACACCTTAGTCTACAAGATTAAATGCAACAATCGCGTCCTACAGAAATCAAATGGCAATCTTCTATATTTAAGGATGAATCGAACAACACACAGAAATAGGACAACATTGACTAATGATGGAACAACGCTGGAAAGTTCAAATATAAATATATAGTAACTTAACACACAACACACCTCAATAGTAATCTGATCTTGGTAATCTAATTGTCAGTCTTAGTTATAAATAATATGACTGTATTTTAGAATGGAACAGCAACATTTATAGATTCAACAATCGCAAGGAAATATAATTTCTAAGATGAATTCAGTAATACCAATTAATAAGTGTTACAACATAGATACTCTGTAATTGAACAGCAACAGTATTCTGTAAAAACCAAATATATCAGCACTTAAAGGAACAGCAATGCGTTGCAAAGTCGATATGATATTTCTGTCTCAAAAAATGAGATTACGTAACAGAGCTGTGATGTAAAATAACAGAACATACCAGATTACCAAATAAAGCTGATAATGAAAACCATGCATGAACTACAGATATAATATACAATAGTAGCACAATCCACCAAAGGTTGGGCCCTTAGCCGCCAGCGGATGCTGTTGGGCTACTTCAGACGAGAAGAATGAACAGCAACTCCCAAATCAGGTATTAATCATTAAACTGTGAAATCATTATAACAACTGAAGCTCTGAGAATTACAACATGCAACAATATCTTTTTCCTCCTATTCTATCCTATCCCATCATTATTCTTGAATCTCTAATTCCGAATCCTTAATTCTCCATCATTTTTCCATCCCCATCTCTGATCTTTGTTTTCATTTAAATAGAGAGAGATCAGAGAGCAGTTACAACAAAGATAATTACAACATGATTTCTATTACAAAATTGGATATTTTCCAACCAATTGATCAACAAGAAAATATATTTCCATTCATCTTTCAACAAGAGCAAGGCGAATTTGGCTTTGCAGCTGAGATTTGGAAAATGACCACGCAGCAAATCTGAGAAAATCGTGTTCAAAGAACCCTGTGTTTCTCTCAATACAAGTCAAATTTGGGCAAACCTTTCTTCAATAAAGTTAATTTGGTCCGTTCTATACAAAACCCATGTTCCGGATTTTCCAGATTCTTCTTCATTTGCCCAGAATCTCAACCGCAAAACTGTCACTCCTTATTCCAGCGAATTTCTGAGTTGACATTTTTAATGATCAAATCTTCAATCTGGAAATTATCTTGGAGGCTAAAAATAGTGAATAATGTTACAACAAATTTATTAAAACTATCATTGATAAAATCATGCATAATCATTAATTTATTACAAATAAAGGAAAATAAATAATATTTTTACATAAGAGCATAAATCATTGTAAAATAGAATTATATGATAAATTATGATAAAGAAGAGTAAAAATGGATGAAATAGGTGTTAAAAAGTGGTCGTATTCACAGCCCAACACACCCCCACACTGAATATTTTGCATGTCCTCATGTAACAAAAACTGAATATATTGCATGTTCTCATGCAACCCAAAGACAAAACCCATGTGTTAACCAAGCAATAAAAAAAAATTGTTTATCCCAAGTCATGAAATGGATAGACAAATGAATTCTTCCTTAATTAATAAATATTCACTTTTAGCGATGTTGATAAAGGCATAACAATTTTTACATTGACGTTCAACTATATATATATATATATATATATGAAGTTGCAACAAAATATGATATAAATAACAACAAACTTCATTAACCATTTTCCTAAAAACTACAAACCAGATTTTGTTGAAATGTTGCAAGTAAATTTATAATATATGAATGCCTCTATGATCCAAAAATTAGATCGTTTTGATGCACAGATCATGAGATATCAACAAAATGGCTATAGGTGATAGTGCATGATTTCCAAAATTTTATGAACCAATTTAATTTGAAATTGTCTGGGTTTGTGTATTTTAATGATACATCTGTGTTATCCAGAAATCACAAAAATTGAGTTCATAGTTTCAAAAAATATGTGGAAATCAATTTCTGCACTGAAATTGTATGCCTTAAATGAGAAAGAAAGTAGAAAACATCCATCATGCGTAGCAATTCCTCCCTCTCTCTAAAGAATTAGCATGCCCTCATGCGAGGCTAGAAAACAAATTGAGGTTGTTGCTACCATTTGTTGAATTCTATGCTTGGTGTAAAACAACATGGAATAAGGGAGGTGTTGAGAATGAATAAGAATATCAATGGATGATAAAGAATATGAATGACATGGTCATAAGAAAGAAATGAATGAAAGCAACACTCCCCCAAACTGAAGGATGATATGCTGCTGAAAAATGGGTAGTGGTAAAGATGTGGAATGAAGGATGATAAATAATGCTCAAAATGGATTTTCATTAAATTCTCCTAAATTCGTAATATATCAGAAAATTATGCTATTTTACCTCAAGTTTTACCTCCAAAAAGAAAAATGTGGAACGACATATATGCAGTGGCAATTGTTGAAGCTGATGTAGGCAGAGTTGGTGCTGAAATTGATGCAAAAGGTGGAATCCAGGAAAGCACATCATGTCTGAAGAATTGTTCACGTTCGCGAGTTGCTCGAGCCTCTTCTGTTAGTTGCAATAGTGTGTTCATGTTGTGAATAGAATTCTACCCATACTTTTTGTTCTCCTGTAAACAAATCACTATTTTGCATACAATGTTCTTGAATCCACAGTGTTAATTTTGAATAGCACAAATTAAGATGCATGTAAAAATTTCAATCAGAAAAACTTATGTATACATGTAATACTAATATGTTGTCAAATCAACAAGTTATGGCAGAGTGCAGTAATCATATCGCATGCTATCCCATAATGCATACATTCCCCACCCCAATTGAAAAAGGGATTCCATGACCATAAAGCATATGAAAGGTGTGATGCTAACGGCAAGGCACGGAAATGAACAATGAAGCAGAGTACACATATCAATGATAGGACGATGAGAGTTATGGTTATAATGAGAGCAGAGTGTGTAAAAATAGTTATGAATAAAATATAGGATGCTTTGGATTGATGATAAGTAATGAAAAAGATAAAAAGAACGACAATATACCAAAAAGATGCTTTACTGACGGTATTCTAGCTAAAAAATTATGTGATTGACCAAAAAATAATTTTTCATGCATAAAGGTTCAAAACAGAGAAAATGAAGCAAATAACTTCTCTGATAAAAATAAAAAATAAGAAAGGGTATTATAGTAATAATTGACGATAAAATATCACTTCAATACCATAAGCATAGCCTCTGCTGCCAACAGGCGTCCATAGCCTCGGCAGGGCTGCTTTTTAACCCATATGAGCCAAGATCCTCAATTTATAAATGGAGAGTTCTAGTGCTGTTCTACAGAAGAGATCAGTGTGCTGGCGTGGTAACCAGATAACCACATTACCATTCACTGGGATGTAGCAAAAGTGATCAGGCCGGCTCGTGATGAGACCTCCTGTTCCAAGGATAATTTGGCTATCCAATGGATCATAACCCTGGTGTGGTGGCCATAATGGGAATGTCACTTTGTTACAGCCTTATGAACATGGTAGGCTAGCTCATAATGAGACCCCCTATCCTCTATCTGCGAACAAAATTTCATTGTTATTACACATTTTTATGATAAAAAGAGGGAGGCTCAATACTTTTTAAGAGTAGGGATGGTGGAAGAAGTTGAACATGTCAATAGAAAAAAATATACCCATATTCTTATTTATTACAGACAGAGAAGATTATAACCAGGAAGGGTGGAACCAACATGGTATTAAGATGATCAATCAATATCATGTTCAACAGAAAACGATACAGTAAAGTGGTATATAAATAATTGTGTCCATTTTGAAAATAATCTATAATCAAGGAGTTGTCCTGTTAAAGATCATAACGTGAATGATATTAACTCGCTTCAATAGAATCCATAATTCTTGTCCTCATAAAAGTAGTGTACTTCATGCCATGAAAGGGAATCAGCAAAATGTGGTTGAGACGAATTAGGAATAATCCCACAAGAGGAAGAAAGGGTTGCTTTTGAAAATACTCCCAAAGTGTTGCTATTTTGAAGGAATAGCAAAAACACTCAAAAAAGTGTTGTTCCTTGTAGGGAACAGCAAAGAAAATGCATACCAGAAAACAAAAATACACACGAAAAAGGTGTTGTTCTCTGTAGGGAACAACGAAAAAAATGCATGTGAAAAAGTGTTGTTCCTTAAGAGAAACAAAAAAATGCGAAAATGTTGTTCTTTTGAAAAGGAATAGCAAAAATGTGAAAGTGTTGTTCCTTCGGAAAGGAACAACAAAAATGTGAAAGTGCAGAAGTGTTGTTCCATTTTGAAAAGGAACAACAAAACGTGAAAGTGCAGAAGTGTTGTTCTATTTTGAAAAGAAACAGCAAAACGTGAAAGTGCAGAAGTGTTGTTCCATCGAAAAGGAACAACAAAACGTGAAAGTGCAGAAGTGTTGTTCTATTTCGAAAAGGAACAGCAAAACGTGAAAGTGCAGAAATGTTGTTCCTTTAAAAAAGAACAACAAAAACGTGAAAGTGCAAAAGTGTTTTTCCTTTAAAAAGGAACAACAATGTGAAAGTGCAGAAGTGCTGTTAAGGAACAGCAAAAATGTGAAAGTGCAGAAGTGTTGTTCCTTTAAAAAGAAGCAGCGACGTGAAAGTGCAAAAGTGTTGTTCCTTTAAAAAGGAACAGCAAAAACGTGAAAGTGTAGAAGTGTTGTTCCTTTAAAAAGGAGCGGCAACGTGAAAATGCAGAAATGTTGTTCTTTTAAAAAGGAACAGCAAAAACGTGAAAGTGCAAAAGTGTTATTCTTTTAAAAAGGAACAACAACGTGAAAGTGCAGAAGTGATGTTCTTTTGAAAAGAAACAAAAAAATGCACAATGCAAGCGCGCAAAGAATGAATTAGTTGTTTACTGTATTGATGTTGAGGATGAGCTACAATTTGAAGGAAGCAACACCTGAAAGACAAAATATAAGAGAAATGAGAAAAGAAACAACATTTTATTTAAAAACGGTATGTAAATAAGTAAATGATCTCTTTGAAAAATGTTTTGGTAGCAGTGACAAGATATGAATCTTCAAATGGAAATCAATTCTTCATTTCTTCTATTATGAATCCATTGGGTAATGAGTTGGATGAAATTCCCTTGTTTCATTAAAAAAAAATTCAAGAATCACTTGTCCATAAATTGACCTTCTTTTTCTCCTAGGACATGCAAAAAACGAATATCTACTTACAATAAAACATTAAATCATGGAGAAAGATAGGTGCACCAGCTCCCATAATCCAAGAATTATGCAAAAAATTAACAATTAGTTACTCTGTAGAACAAATCCACGGAGAAAATAACAAAGTAAAATTTATTTGTCACCTGCGAGAGAGTAGTGGTCGACCATACTAACCAGCGGTGTTTTAATCACAACTTCTTTGTTTTTCATCCAAATTGAGTGATTCTAAAGCCAAATGAGAACTAATTCAAATATGTATCTCCAATAGAAACAGGTTTTAAAAATTCAATGATATGATATGTCAATTTTAGTTAGAACAACTTGCATAACAGAGTCATCTTCGATTACCCAGCTTAAACTAACAGTTGATATTTCAAGCATAAATTTTTCGTTTTATATCGGATTCAAATGATTCAAATTGAAAATTAAAGTAGATTCATTTATTTATCTCCAATAGAAACATTTTTTTAATACAAGAAGAATTTATAGGTCAAATACTCTAAGGAACAGCGAGAAAAACAGAGTTTTAAGAGTGCTGATTTACGATAGATAGTCAGTATTTTGATCATAACTTCCCCATACGATATTGAAAATGAGTGATTCCAATTGCATTGTAAACTAGATTCATAGTGGAATCTATCATAGAAACAGGCTTTAAAAATTCATTCATTTAGGCCTCCAAAAACGGACCGTCCCAACTCTGTTCCTGAGCTGCTCGCTAGACACCCTGTCAATGTTTTGGTTCTAACTTTTTCGTTTCAAATCCAAATTGAGTGATTCAAATTGGGTTGGAAAGTAGAAATCAAGGGATAATTAGGATAGAAACAATTTTTAAAAATATTCCATTTTTGACCCTCAAAACATGACTATCTCGACCGTGTTTCCGGAAATTTCATCAAGCCCACAAGCCAAAAAAAATGATATTCAAGCATTTTTTCAAATTGGTGATAAAAGTGAATATAAGTGTTTGTAGAACTATTATTTCCATTATAATTCATCTACATACACAAATGAATTGAAACATTTATCACCGATGTTGATTTCGATAGCGTGTTGCAACAAAAAACAACTAGTTTTACATAAAAACAAAATGTATTTATTTATGTCCTTGTTTATTTATTTCCTACACTAACCTATTTTGATTTGAAAAATGAATATGACTACGTATAAGAGCACTTCCAATGGAACCATTTTCGAAATATGGCTTCATGTATGCACATACCCAAATTTGAAAAAGGCATATTAATGAATATTAGGGTATAAGAAGCCAACTTCACTTGAAAAAATGGTATCAAAAATTGTTGAAGCATAGAGTGATGTTGCAAACAAATGATGAAGTGAAACCAATCTTCAAAGTATCCGTTACTTTCTTGATTTCCTATAGCCATCATATCATGAAGTTCTTGAGCTTTTAAAATGACTTGTTGATGCATACTAAAAGAAACCTCATTTTTTTCCATAGCTTCTACAATTTTTGAATTTGAAACATTCTGAATCTCATTGTAATTTTTCTCCATTGGTGCATGTGAGATAGAATGGGTGGGAAGGGTGGATAAATTTTGCGGTTCAACATTGTAAGCATGTTGTACTGGTTTATTGTGGTGAGGGTGTGGAATTAGTTGAGCAGGAAATTGTGTATGGAATGGAGAATTCAGAATTTTGATGATGTGGTTGATTGGGTTGTGTGAATGGTTTTGATGGGCAAGCAAAATGTTGTGGGAGAGCTGGTGAAGAATATGGAAAATATTTATGTGTTACAAGACGAGGGAGAGTAGTCATGCAATCATAAGGTGAACCATGCCAAATTTGTAGATAAGATTGATAGTGGTTATATTGAGATTGACATCGTTGCCCTAACACATTAGTATTCCATAATGGATTATGCAAGTAAGAGAATGGAGAAGAAGTGTTTTGAACCATCCCTGTAGGCCATGATTTCCATGGTTTTGACTTTGTTGCAGCTTCCTCATCTCTTTGATATGATACTTCCATCCCAGATAAGGAAGAACAACTATCTATTGGATGCTCCTTTCGGTCATGAGGGAAAAACATTTCATCAAATTCTTGATTTTTATGAACCTGCAAAGCATCCAATTTTGAACTTAGAGAGCTAATAAAATCAACTTTAAAATTTTCAAATAAAACATTGATTTCAGCTCTTATGTCTCTTGTTCTTGTAGCAGATTTGGAAAACAAAGAACAAACATCTCTAGAATTCTTACCAGCCTTAAAGATTCCTCTTGAATACATTATGCACAACTCACAAACATCATCATATGACAATTGAAAAACATCACCTTTTCCTATCAAATTTAAGACTTCTAAAAATTCATCTTTGATTCCTTTAAGAAGGATTGTTTTTAAGATCTCTTTTTCCAAATGCTTATATTTTGATTTTTGAAGGTTGTATTGAAATCGATCTACATAGTCCTCCAAGCTTTCATCTTCCCCTTGTATCATATTGAAAATATCTTCATTGGCCTTGCAATAATCTTGGTACTTCTTCAAGAATATGTTCTTCATGTCCTCCCATGTTTGGATGTAGTTCCCACCTAGGCTCATGAACCATCGAAGAGCTGCTCCTTTTAGAGTAAGAGGAAACATTTTCAATCTTTCATCATCAATACAATAATCATATCCTCTACAAAGTATTTCGAACTCAAATAAGAATGTATTTGGATCTTCATTTGCTAAACCATGAAAATTTGGTAGAGAAGATGGGGGAATTATGTGCATTTTTGTCACTCCTCCTAGTTCTTTGATAGGAAATTCAAAAGTAGAAATGTGAGCCATTTCTTACCATAATAGAAGATGTTATTCATGTATTTATTTGAGGCTCCTTCTTCAAATGTTCCTGTCAATTGGTTAGTGAAATGGGAGGTGCTTACATCACCACTTAAGTGAAATCATGAGATTTGCTTTTCAAAGTTTCTATTTTTATTTTTATTTTTTTTAATCATTCACACAAAAATTCAAACATTTACCCTAAGTTCGTTAACATTTCTGTTGGAAAGCGGGGCGGGGGGGAGCAGGGCTTCTACATGCTCCATACGCATGTTCTTACCTTCCGTTTTTAATACCCAATTCTTTTCTAACAGGCACTCATCGGATGCACACTACTCCTTAAAAATGACTACACTCTCCCCAGCAACGGTGCCAAAATGTCGAGCAATAAAAAGGTGTCTTTTAACTCCTAATTATCTTCATATTAATTGTCAACCCAGGGACGACTTTTTGTTTCAAGAGTGTACTCAGTCTGAGGCGGCTATTTACTCAAGAGTAATGTTATGAAAGATGTAGTACACTGCTCAAAATACAAGAGTAAACGGATGCTCAAAATGAGATCTACTTACAGCAAAGCACTTTAAGACTTAAATCATGCATTCAGAAAACTACAGAAAATGATCAGTCAAGGGTACGGTAACAGTAACTCATCTCTTTGTAAACTGATGTAGCTAAAGATAATTAAGGAACAGATCATCAATCTAGGAACTAGACAACAAATGTCAATGCCCACTACAGTTTCAGATCGTTCTTCACACCAAAGCAAAGATAATGCTAATAACAGGAAATGGAATAGTAGCTAGGAAATTATAACAGCAATTGAGTTTAATGAGCAACAACACCTTAGTCTACAAGATTATATGCAACAATTGTGTCCTACAGAAATCAAATGGCAATCTTCTATCTTTAAGGATGAATCGAACAACACACAGAAATAGGACAACATTGACTAATGATGGAACAACGCTGGAAAGTTCAAATATAAATATACAGTAACTTAACACACGGCACACCTCAATAGTAATCTGATCTTGGTAATCCAATTGTCAGTCTTAGTTATAAATAATACGACTATATTTTAGAATGGAACAACAACGTTCATAGATTCAACAATCGCAAGGAAATATAATTTCTAAGATGAATTCAGTAATACCAATTAATAAGTGTTACAACATAGATACTCTGTAATTGAACAGCAACAGTATTTTGTAAAAACCAAATATATCAGCACTTAAAAGAACAGCAATGCGTTGCAAAGTCGATATGATATTTCTGTCTCAGAAAATGAGATTACGTAACAGAGCTGTGGTGTAAAATAACAGAACATACCAGATTACCAAATAAAGCTGATAATGAAAACCACGCATGAACTACAGATATAATATACAGCAGCAGCACAATCCACCATAGGTTGGGCCCTTAGCCACCAGTGGATGTTGTTGGGCTACTTCAGACAAGAAGAATGAACAGCAACTCCCAAATCAGGTATTAATCATTAAACTGTGAAATCATAATAACAGCTGAAGCTCTGAGAATTACAACATGCAACAATCTCCTTTTCCTCCTATTCTATCCTATCCCATCATTATTCTTGAATCTCTAATTCTGAATCCTTAATTCTCCATCATTTTTCCATCCGCATCTCTGATCTCTGTTTTCATTTAAATAGAGAGAGATCAGAGAGCAGTTACAACAGAGATAATTACAACATGATTTCTATTACAAAATTGGATATTTTGCAACCAATTGATCAACAAGAAAATATATTTCCATTCATCTTTCAACAAGAGCAAGGCGAATTTGGCTTTGCAGCTGAGATTTGGAAAACGGCCACGCAGCAAATCTGAGAAAATCGTGCTCAAAGAACCTTGTGTTTCTCTCAATACAAGTCTAATTTGGGCAAACCCTTCTTCATTAAAGTTAATTTGGTCCATTTTGGACAAAACCCATGTTCCAGATTTTCTAGATTTTTCTTCATTTGCCCAGAATCTCAACCACAAAACTGTCACTTCTTATTCCAACGAATTTCTGAGTTGGCATTTTTAATGATCAAATCTTCAATTTGGAAATTATCTTGGAGGCTAAAAATGGTGAATAATATTACAACAAATTTATTAAAACTATCATTGATAAAATCATGCATAATCATTAATTTATTAGAAATAAAGGAGAATAAATAATATTTTTACATAAGAGCATAAATCATTGTAAAATAGAATTATATGATAAATTATGATAAATGACATGATAAAGAAGAGTAAAAATGGATGAAATAAGTGTTAAAAAGTGGTCGTATTCACGGCCCAACACTGCCCTTTCTCACTCTTCATAACATTAGATTATGCATTGAGTCTTCTCTTGATGAATATATAATAGCTACAAAAAGTATTCAAGGAAATACCCATGACATTATAATAGCAAAACTTACCTCATCCTGCAGAGCATATGTCAGTGCTAAACAAAAACAACAAATTAGAATACAAAGAACCTAATGCAATTAAGAGATGAACATACATATATAGAAGATACTTACCTGAATCTTACCTCTGCTGCACCTTGCTCTTTGTTTCCCTAGAAAGTCTGGTCCTTTGCACCCCTTGACAGCACTTGATCTAGTTTTTTCTTGCCTTCTAGGAGAACGATATTGAATCTGATGTATATATGTGATTTCAAATCGCCAATATGTGATCTATGGTCATGTAGTAGCCTTGTAAGTATTGTTTCCAATGCCATAGGTCTTACCCGATTTGGATTCTTCAAGACAAAGTTATGCCCAATCTCTCACAATGACCTAATTATGGACTAGTTCAGTAGAGCAAACTTGTACGGTGTTCCACCTGTCATTATTTCCTCCTTCGGCTCTGAAATTTATACACATAAAACTACTGTTCATTCACTATCCGCCACTTTTTACAGAATTCCAATCTGCTTCTCAGAGAGAGAGTTATAATGATTTTCCCAAGGTCACCACTTTGAGATGAAATTCGGGAGCCTGCAAAACCCTAACTTCCACAGGTCATATCTCCGAAAATATAGTGAACCAAGATCTGAAATTTGGTCACGAAGTTCATCAGGATTTCAGATCAAATGGGTTTTAACTTCCGCATCTAAGACTTCGCAGAAATAAAGTTATAGAAAAAATTCCACGATCACTACATTTGGAGGATATATGAGATTTCTTTTTATAGTTGAGAGGGGCTTCTATAGAGAATGTTGAGAGATTTTAGGAGCTTAAAAAATTATTAATTATTGACTATTCAATGACCAAAATCAATAATAAATTACATGCCACAACCCCATGGCATTTTAGCCCACTAATTGGGGTTACTAACTTCAATCTTAAATAACTTACAAACCATGAGGAATTACGAGGAGAGGTATATACCGGTAGAAAGATATTTTTGAGTGGAGTATTCCTATAATGGTTATGAGATGAGAAAAAATGAATGATGATGCTCAATGTGCCATGGAAGTTCAGGGTCATCCTTGGTGTTGCTTGGGTTGACATTAATGACAACCTCAAATCATCTTTAGATCAACACATTCAACAAACCTCTGAAGCTTCCCGTGAATGTGTCTCCATTTGCATTGAACTCCTCAGTAAGCGTGAGGAAATATCAAATTCTTTTATTTGTGATGGAGCTTGCTAGGTAAGACTGTTCCAACCATTCAGTGATTGGCTTGTATAATTCATGATAATCCTCTTAAAAACCCTGAAATATTTGCAAATATGAATTTTCAATTAGAGAGATAAGATTATCATGGGAATCGTGTGAGGAAAAATAGATCTAATCATATTCAATAATCATGTCAATACAATGAGGACCTAACATAACCATTAGTGATGGCTGAAGTGCCTCAACCACTCGACAAAAATATGAATAGTGAGATGTTGAACGATGAAGATCGAAGGATGTAAAACAACTGTCATTGGATATACCACTGGGAAAATGATCAATGAATGACAGTCATCAAGAAAAAAATAATGATCAGATTAGCTTATTAAAGCATTAGATTCCAAATTTGTAATAGACAAAGATAAATCAATTTGAACAATTTCTCAAATGCTCTGAATAATAGAATCATCCTCCTCATGTGATGAATGTGAGAAAATATTTATTTGTAACTGATAACACACTACACTAGCAGCGTAATCATCGAAAGAAGTGAAAAGGAATGCCAGTAGAGAAAACACATGAAACCAGTTGAGATGCAGTGAACGAAGAAGAATTTGATTCGCTCATTAACTCATGCATTTATTCACACTCAATAGGATTTCAGGTGCGATGAAGAACAAGATTCGCTATATGATATTCAGAAGGAAAGCCAAGATCTGCTCATCATGAAATAAATCTGATAGATATGATTCCTTTGGCCAAATATGGTCTTTTGAATGATCAACTTTGCTAATCCATGAATCTATGAGAGATACACATTCCAAACATCAATTTGTTGGGAGAGGTTTGCAAGAAGATTAATGAACTAAAAAAGATTCATGAATCTGGCCAGAAGTAAAATCTTGGAAATTTGGAATATCACATTTGAGATACCAAACATTTTTCAAGAAGAGATTTTCATTGAATGAAACCATGCAAAGAGAAGGATCATGTGAGAAAAACTAGATTTGAATTAGTTTGGGGGACTTACCAGAGTCACAAGATCCTGACATAACCATTAACGGAAGTTGAAGTGCCTCGACTCCTTGGTGGGTCTCGAAACTTTCCAAGATTCCAAAATCATATTTTCAAGATTGAACTAGATCATGTGTGGTTTGTGAATAACTGCTACCACTGGTTTCAATAAATCCACTGCTCAATAGATGGAAGCCATCTTTGTCACTGATTTTACTAGATTTTTCAACGTCAACAACCAAATTACTCAAGTCAAAAGATTCTTTTGATGGCAAATTCGAAGATGAGTGAATAGAGGAAATTTCGTGAGCAAGTTGATTTGAAGAGTTATCTTCATGCAAAAGAAGAAATGATGAGGGATGGGAAGACTAATCAATGATTTGATTGTCTTCATTTGCATCAGGGACAATCCCACCACCTTGTGCTAATTGAGAAGTTAACTCATCAGATGAAAGACTTGAAGAGCATGGAGTACCTTTGTCGCAAATAGATGCATCACAAATGGTAGAGTAGAAGGGATAAAGAGATAACAAGGAAGTTTCAATAATCACATCTTCTTTAGCCGAATCAGCTTCTGGATCTAGACTAAAATCTTCATGAGAAACCAAAAGATCAGTTGATGTACCTAGGAATCCGTTATCGCATACATCAACAAAGTCATCATCATCAAAATGATTGTTGCCTAAGACTATAGATTGATTGAAAGAATTGATTTCATTTGATTCACTACTGATATTAGCATATTGAAAATCATCCAAGAATGGAAACACATCATCTTCACATGAAGGATTTCAGAAAAGAGAAGATAGATTGAAATAATATTCATCTTCTTGTTCCCCTACCTGTGTAATGTGACTTATCTGGTCGAAATTTGAACCAGTAACTCGAAAATTGAGAGAGTGTGGAAAACTAGCTAGTGGAGTAGGTTGACTAGGCAGATCATGGTACAAAGATTCATGGCATGTAGATGATAGATTATAAAGGAAATCTAGATCAGATTCAAGGCTAGAGTTATGAATAGTAACAACATCTTCCGAAATGGAGGCATCAGTCTTCACCATGGGCTTCATGAGCCATTTAGGGATTTCCTCCATTGAATCTAAGTCATGAAAGGCAGAAGAATAATGAGAAGATGGATCAAGAATTTTATTTGTAGATTTTCCAATTTTATTATCATCACACGGAGACACCCTCATTGAAACTAGAAAAGGAGGAGAACAAAGAACAAAAGGAGCCATAAATTCTTCCTCTGAAATTAGAGTTGTCTCATGATTCTCAAGAGTTGGGGAAGTGCAAACATCAGGGGATTCAAGTTTATCGTGGAAAGAGACATGAACCAAACGTTAAAATATTTGTTTAAATAAATCCAAATATGTGTTTTCTTCAGGAAATTAATAACAAAGGTGAAGGGATCGATTAGAGAAATCCTCAATTGATTCATCAAGCTTCATTCTTAACTGACTGATTCACTTATAAACATCTCGGTAATCATACTTATCAAAGTATTGATAAATATCCTCGAGGAAATGATGGAAATAATGGATGGAGATGAATGGTAAGGTATGGCGCCATTGATTAATATGACCTTCAAGGGAGAGGAAGAAAAGCACACAATAAAACTCTTCATCATCAATTTCGTAACATTCACAAAATTTAAGAAAATTAGAAATGTGTGTGGTTATGGATGTTCCATCCTCACCATCAAATTTTAACTGAAACAAGTGAATGAGAGGCACATCGAGGATTGAAATTGACAAATCGGTAATTTAGAGAAACACCCTGGGAGTCAGATTTGAGGATGAGACATTTGAGATAAGAGGTTCAAAACAGACTCAATGGGCACAGCTTGTCATCTGCCCTCCTTCTAGCACCAGAAATGTTGATGGCGCTGGGCCCACCAACATTCAAGGGGTCTCCTCGATATGTCGTCCAATTAGACCTCACATCATTTTGGATAGGAACCTCATCCTGAATATGGCAAGGTTGTTGGATATCTTAAAGATATTCCTTGTCTCTAACTGTCAGTAAGAGAGATGACTGCAAATTTACCTTCGAAAAGAAAGGGAGTGTTCCTAGTGAGTGTTTGATCATATGTGTGTCAAATTTATTTCACTGCAGAGGGGAGGAGAAATGAGCCTCTAAGCGAGAGGTAGTAGTACCACCCTAGTAGAGATACACATAAACAAGAAGGATCCATACAACATCAAGAGGAATAGTCCATAGAGATGTGACGGTCATTACAACCAATGTAATAAGGAAGACCTTATCTAATATCCAACAGAATAGTCCACAAGGATGCGACAAGGATAATAGAAATCATAGCACATTCTCAATATGATAAGTATCAATATAACTGAAATAGCTCAAGTACTTTAGCACAAATGAAAACGCACATGAATTATAAACATTCACATAATAGTCTTACAAATATCCATAATCCATGAATGAAGAATGTGTTGGCTCATAGCACTTTAAGTAAAAGTTCCAAGACACATATATACAATGAACATCACTAGCTCTAATAGTGGAGCATTGGAGCCATTCCTTGCTCCTCAAAAGAACTAGTTTATCTCTCTAATGCCTTGCAAGAGGAGCGAAGGTGAAAAATACTTTTACAATGAGGGTGTATATTTAACAATGAGGAAGTGATGCTTCACCTTCCTTATGACTCTTCATCTACCCTCATGACTTTTTGATGTCCTATGAATTTTTAACTTTACATGACTCTCCTTTGGACTTCCACTTTACAATACTTTTTCGAAACATAATTTACATCATTAACCACAGTGGTGTGGCATGTGACATCTCATGACTTCACATGACATGACACTGCTGACATATACTATTTGATGATGTGGCAATGTCAAGCCATTGTTACTACTGTATGTTGAGGATATGTTTGAGAATGATTTTCTTTTCACCTTCACACGGCTTGGTGATAAGGAATCTTCAATGATGTCATGTCTTGAATGGTGATCACACACTGGTGTCCTTTTACTTTCTCTTAATTGATAGTATTTCATACTTAGATACAAAAATGTCTTTCAACATTTTTCGCTCCTTCACCTCCTTCTTCATCATCTTGCCATATCATGATAAGGTACCTGTATCTGCAATTCACTCATGACGAGATGACATCAGATCGAAAAACCCCTTGTCTAAGATTGTGCATATTGATCCATTAACTTAGTCAGAACTAGATGGAAATATGGGAAAGGGGCCTAGTGACTACAAATTTTCATAGTTCAAGTAGTCAAGGGGATCCTTGAGCCTTGAGACTGCACAGTGCACAGTTCAGGTTGGGTTGAGGGAGGAAACTATGCAATTCTGGAGATCATTGTGATAGGATGAGAGGATGAGCATTGGGAAATCACATTGCATAGTTTTGAGAGATAAAAGAGAATAGTTCAATGCACAGTTGCATAATTTAGTAGCTCAAGGATGAGATTGAGGCTAGATATTGTGCAATGCACAATTAAGGCCAGTCTGGGAGGAGGAACTACGCAATTATGGGAGTTAAGGTCAGGGCTTGAGCATAGAAACTACACAGTGAAGCAGTCCTAGAAGGAAGGAACTGTGCATTTGCATAGTGCCAAGAGGAAAGGTCGCAACTAAAGGACTAATATTGTACAGTGCATAGTTCAGGAAGGTCGGGTGAAGCTAGGTTTCTTGGTCAAGAAGCTTCTTTGCGACAACCGTGATGACACTTGTGTGACAGTGCTTAAAACTTTGGAAATGAGTGCGACAAATTTTTACATGGTTAGAAAAGCTCATTTTCACAAAGGGTTACCTCTTGAAACCACCATAACAAGCTTATATACATGATGTGATAGCTAACATGTGAAAGGATGACATTCTTCCTATTTTGCAAAGAGGACAAAAACTCCACAAGAAAACACACGGAATGAGTTTCAAAGTTTACAACGAGAATGTACAAGACCAAGGAAGGCTTTGAATTCGAGCGTAGGTCAAAACTTTGGATGGTGTTGTAGTAGCAACAACACATATTCAAACTTTCAAATTGTCCTCTAAGAGCTTACAATCAAACTTCTTTAAGTTTCATATCACCTTCATAATAAGTCTGAATTTTATTCCATACCTCATGAGTTGACTTGCACTGCATTACTTTAACGAATTCTGACTCTACTAATCCAATTAGGATAACATGTTTTTTTTGCATTATGTGTGCAAATTTCCTTCTCCTCTGCATTTTTTGGAGTAGCATTTGGGACTTTATATTTTGTCATCACAATTTTCCAAACTTGTACTCCTAGGGAGATGGGATATTTCTCCATCCTTATCTTCCATAATGCATAAATTATTCCAACAAACATTGGGGGCTTCCTCACTACTCTATTAGTTTTCATTTCTTCTTGATCTTCGACCTTCTAGTAGTTACTTGTTCCTAAAGACACTTACTTTGATTCCACTTGCTGGCCCAAAAGTCACACTAAGAGGGGGGGAGTTAAATCAGTGTGACGTCATTTTCACAATTTAGCAATCTTTCTTGACCATTCATCCATATAGAAATGAACCATAAACATTATGTCATTAATTATACCAATGCATCATCATATCAATAGCATGACAAGAGAAAACAACAACACAAGAAAGCATCACATCACAAGGAGACACAAATTTTTAGGTAGAAACCCGAATTGGAGAAAAACCCCAACTCTTCTTCTATTCATTTTTCAAATTTTTTACATCAATTTGCAGGCCCCAACTTGTCAGAGTCAACGACCCCCAAAAATTGCAAATTGTCACTTGTGTCAGGCTACAACCTGATTGAGGGTCTGACCTCGAAGGTGCAAGTAGCTGCTCCCTGTAGGCTCCAACCTGATTGAGGCTCCAAACTACTCTAGGTTCCAACCTAATTGAAGCTTCAACCTCCTCCAATTACTTCCTTATGGACCTCTATTTCATCACAGTTTCAAACTTGATCCACAATCATAAAATAACATTGAATCATATATAAAGTCTTGAACTACTATTCATATAGATATTGACCATACAACATGTTGCTGCAATAATCATTGTCCATACAATCTTGTAACTGCAATAATCACTTTCCATACAACCTGCAACCATACTATCATGCAACTATCAAACAAACTACAACCAATGTATCAATTGTGATCAGTATCAATCTCCACTATTGGCTATCATATTGTTGTCCCAAATATTTTATCCAACCAGAACTAAAATTTGATCATACAAACCCTTCCTTGAAACCTGTTATCTTCATGTGTCTAACATACCTGCAATATTCTCATAGAAATTCCAAATATACAAAAGAGATTATGGTCATCAATCATGTGCCAAAGCAATGTCAAACCTATCTAATTACATTTGTCTCTGAGTCTTAATCACCCAACATCTTTTAGTTTTCAATTTGGATCAATAGTGACTCCAAAATTCCACAAAAAAAATATAATAAACCATATATTAAATTAAATGTTCAAAATAATCATAGTTTCAGGTGTGTTATCACTGTAAAACTTCCTTAAAAAATTTGGACAACTTACATGGTTTCTCAATTCTTGTATCAGTCATGGTCAAGTCATGGTGAAGTCATTTTTATGTTTTAGAGTCTAAGTCATAGGGTTAGAGTCTCATGTCCATCTTCAAATAAAGTTTGATAGCCTCATTCCATGTCCTAGAAGCCTCACCATGTGTTTAGAAGACATATCTCACATAATTTCAGAGAAATTTTGAAACTAGCTACGAATCCACATTTTCGTAGCACAGACAGTGTAAAAATCCTGTTTTACGCTACGAAATCAGTGTTTTCATAGCACTACGAAACCCCTGTAGCAGCCTGTTTCAGCAGAAAAAACTGTTTTACTAGTTAACTTCCAGAAGCCTTTCTGAGCAGTTGAAAGCTCATCTCTAAAAATTTAAAGAGGTTTTTATTCCTAAGATACTAAAGTACAAAAACCGCTTCCACTTTCTTCAAATCCATTATGATCTGGGAGAAATGAAGGACCAAAGTTGCGCTACGAAACTGCTATAGGTGCAGTTTTTCATCTCCTGTTTTACACCTATTTTTCAAAGACTCATTATGGGCGGTAAAAAAGATGTTTCAAAAAACCAAGAGAGGTTTTTGTTAATCACAGATTGGTTCACAAAAACCTCCTTCAGTTTTTCCAAATAAATTTTTTACGAGAAGTTATGACCTCTGTCCCAAGACCTATTTTTCAGCCAGAACAGAGCAAGGGACAGTTTCTTGTTTGACACGTGTTTTTCAAGGACAGTTTCTGGACAGCTGGAGAAATTTTTTAAAACTCCAGGAGAGGTTTTTGTTCTGAACAACATGGGCTACAAAAACCTCCTTCAGTTTCGTAAAATGTGTCATGGATGAAGAGATAAAGGCTCTGTCCCACGTGCCAGTTTTCAAGTATCTAATCCTAAAAACAGGGAAACATGTTCCCTAATTTCTAGGGTTTGTCTAGGGTTTGTCATCAGCAGTTGGGTGACCACATGGGAGGCTTCATCAAATTCGACTTCATGGAGTGTTAGGTGTCAAAGAATGTTTTAAATGTTTAGATAAGTTTGTTGTAATCATAATAAGGAGTTACACTCCTAGGTGTATTAGGTCTCTAAGACTGCTAGTTAGGTGTCAAATGCATTTAAAGTCTTGTTTTATGGTTAGAATAGGTGTCACTGATGGTAAATTCGAATTCCCCTCATGATGGAGGAAGGAATCCAAGCATGTAAAGAGCTCTATATATAGAAGAACATCTGATGTACAAAGGGTTGGAAAATGTGAGAGAAAAAGACTACTTTTGTAAATGCTATGCAGGGATTGATATATACAGAAGCAGTTGGACTTTTCTAAAGCTGAGATTCTTAGTGTACTTCAGTGAGCTTCATCTTTTATCTTTGAAATGCTTTACTTCCATAGTCTTAATGCTTATTACTTAGAATTCATGGAGGAACATGCTCTGACTTCCTTTAAGTGTTAAACTATGGTGAATTGAGTTCTTGGGTCCTATCTTTGGATGTTTTTCTTCAATGTTTCAATACTTACTTCTCAGGATTCATGAGGGATTTTTTATGTTCAGAATATGTGATGTTGTCCTTTTCTTAATTCTTACAGTGGTATGGATGTATAATCACTGAGAATTCACTGAATGTGCTCTGACTTCCTGTATACATTTATAAACTGTGTGGTCCCCTATGAGTTTATGTTCTGAATGTTTAAATGCTAAATGCCCTGACTTCCATGTAAGGTTGAGTTCATTGATGAACTTCAAGTTGTTGAGACTTTCTTGAATGTGTTACTCTTTCATTGAAGTATATACAAGCCTCAGTTTTATAAGAAGAGCTATTTGTTATCCTTATCTCTGTCACTGACTCCATAGCCCAATGGTAGCAAGTCTCCATCTTCCAATCTACAAACATATAAAATCACAAACCATAGAGTTAGCCATCTATCCATATCTTTAATCAATATCATTAACCCTTTGAGAGAGCCCTCTCAGGCTAAGGAGGCTAAGCCTTAGCTAAAAGATTGGTTTGAAATAGTTACTTGAAGTCTTCCTGGTCTGCAGCCTTCCAGGGCCTAATTTTGAGATAACAAGGGGCATGCTACAAATTTACAAGAAACCAAAATTAGTTGTACAAATTACTCTAAGATTCCAACCCAGGTCACTAGAAGTTGTTAACAATGTGACAAAAAGGGTGAAAACATTAAAAATTAACCAATATGTTTGTGCCACAGGTTGAACTCTTGACCACCCACACATTATACCAATGACTTACCAATTGCACTCTTGGTGTGCCTTGGCACAATGGGCGATCCTCATTTTAATATAGTAATGTTATTACATTCCAAAAACCCATTGACTCTACCAACCTTTGTAGGTCCACATGATCAAACTGTTGTATCCATCCAAATTATATCTTAGGTCCACCATGGCATCAATTTTTTCTATGTCCATGTCATGGCCATAGTTGGTACCACACATGTCTACGTTGGCATACAAAACTATGGGCTCATGGTAATATATCCACCGTGTCAACAATCCTCTACCTCATGGCCCACGACTATATATGTTACTCAACCTATGCCTCAAGGCCACACTGATATATCTTGCTCGACCTCTGCTACAAAGGTTACAATTATATATATATATATATATATATATATATATATATATATATATATTGCTTGGCCTCTGCCATTGTGATAACTATGTTTCTTGGTCTCTGCCATGAGGTCATGGTGACATATATTATTTGGCCTCCGTTATAGGTGTCACAGTGATAAATATATTGCTTGGACTTTTCCATAGGGTCATAATAGTAACTATATGCTTGACCTCTGCGACAGGGTCACTTTGATAACTATATTGCTCGGTGTCTGCCACGGCATCATTATGATAACTCTACTTCACAACCTTCGCCAAAGCGATAACTATGTTTCTTGACTAGTGCCACAAGGTCGAACAAAACTTAGAAACCATCCATCTTGTATATGAACCATCACGAAGAAACCATACATAAAGAAAATGAAATTAAAAAAAAAAAAAAAAATTCTTCAAACTGACTACAAGCATTTGCTCCAAAACAAAGACAACAATGATAATTTGATTACCAAAAATCTTCATTACTCCATGTCATATGAGACAATATATTTATGGTGCTAGAGCCTTGGAGAGTCGACCAGTTTCACCTCGAAGAAATCATAGTTTACATAATTTTTAAAATGACTAGGGTTGACATCATATGTCTACATGTTGATACGCAATTAGCTCTACGGATCTGGTTAAACCCCATTCTATTTCCAATTGATCTATACATTGATATGTGGGAATATCGTTGATTGGTCTAGAACTTGCACATCGTTTAATGGAATTAACCAATGCACTGCTTATGTCCTTGTGCCCGTTGATCCAATGAGCCAACAATAGATCCACTCTAGACTTGTACAACATTTAACCAAATCAATTTTTGGGTATTGGCCCTATAGTTGGGCCTTTTAATTTTTTCCCCAACTAATGTTGATTTCCAATAAGCCATAACTTCTCATCTAGGAGGAGTTTTTCTAAGAAGAATATATCATTCAAAAGGTATCGATGATAACTACACAACCATGTTATTTGTAAGATATTCTTAGCATCTTAACTTAGTCAAAAAATCAAACAAATTCAAGTACTCATATCCTTATGTAATGAGACCTTGTGAAATGTCATGTTATCATATCGCTTCACTGAAAGACTTGTTGCTTCTTTGATCATCAATGATGGTCCTTTTTTCTATTTTCCACACACCCCTTTGACATTAATGACATCTTGTTGTCATTAATGACACCACTATGTGCAATAGGGGGAAATGTTGTAGGGGTGTAAATGTTTGTAAACATTTAACATTAATATAAACAAAATCAGTTATTAATGTAATATCGGATTCATACGTTTTAATTAATATTCAACTTAAAATATATATAAATGTAAATTTTAATGTAATTTAAAATATATAATGCAAAATGTAAAATTTACTGTGAAATGTAAAATACAAAATGTAATATGTAAGGCACATATCTACCAATTTGATAAGAAGAAATTGGTCTATCTATAATGTAAATTTAACATACTATTATTTATTTAACATGTTATTTTTTTATATATTATTATTATTGGTATAATAATTATCAATAATGTTGATTATTATTACTCCAGTATGTTATAATAATAATCATCTCAATTATAAGTATTATTATCATAAACCTTACATATATTATTGATTACACAAAGTGACAATTCATGATCATATGGATGGAGAGAGAGAAAGAGAGAGACTCTATAGCCTAGTATGGGGGCAATATATATATATAGATATTATCCCTCCTCCCTCACTCTCTCCCCCCCCCCCCGCCATCTCTCCCCACATCTCTCTCTCTCTCTCTCTCTCTCTCTCTCTCTCTCTCTATATATATATATATATATATATATATATGACCTCCATTTTTGTCACTATCTTCACTCCCTCTCTCTCATTCTCTCTCTTCCCTCCTCTTTCTCCCTCTCTCTCTCTATTATGGGTGAATCACCCTAGGGTCTTGGGTTGAGAACCCCAACAGAGCGGATGGCATACAACATAAATATCATGCAAATAGATAGTCCTAATACTTAAACTACTGAAGTAGGAAGAAGAGGTATTACCCAGAGGTCCTACGTTTGAGGTTGTTCCCATAGGGTGAAAACCCTATGCTTCTTCCAATTCCTTAGAATATGTAACTCATTCAAGCAAATCATATACAACAGCAGTAATAGAAATCATTTCATGATATAGGTGTTAGGTCATATAAGCATGTAAGAAAATAAGCATTAACATAAGATTTTATAAGCAAATCATAACATAGATTAATGCATAAAGACCTTAAACATCAAGAACAAGACATGGCCTCTTTATTGATGTAAACTAAATAAAGTACAAAAGAACTACAACCTAAGTCGTCCGCCAACTCCAAGTGAAACCATCCTCCGGATGAAGGACATCTCAAGAAGGAAACAGAGGTTTCCTATGACTTGGGAGTGCAGAAGGCACATGGATTTCTTCAGACATGATCAGGGATGTAATAAACTATAATATCAATATCTAATATTTTCTCCTCCCTTAGGCCTTCCCGTGGAGGTCAATTTATACTTCTCCAAATTAGTTTTTCAGTTGGGAAACAGTTAGGCCATGGGCTACAATAGGTGAGTAACAGGTAAAACCTATAAACTCCACCCACATTTAAGGAGATTATATATTTTTTAATGTTTTAACACATATAAGTGGGTTGGGTATAGACTATCCCATGAGTACACACTCTTTATACAAGGCAAAAAAGCGTATGGGATTTAAAACACTATTTTTTAGAATTTGGACCAAGTTTGGAAGGGAAGGGTTGCCCTAGGCCATAACACAAAGCATCAAATCTACCAAGGGTGTTAAATGGCACTATAACAGATGCCCCCTAATATATGAGGTCGCAAGGGGTACATGATGGCCGAAATGTATTAAGTGTATAGAAAGAATCATGCCAAGACCTAAGAGGAGTTTGCCATATTTCATCCTGCCAAGCTAGTGGAAGAGATCAGAAAGAAAGTTGTTGTCTGAGGCGGGCATACCCATACTCAGAGATAATAAAGCATGTTTGCATATCAAATACAAAAGTGGATCCAATATGTATACATGTATAAAGAGACTAAAAATACATAGTGGATCATCCGATCATATCCATAGAAGTACATGTCTCAATATCACATATAAGAAATTGATCAATGATACTGAAATAGAAAGATGATCACTGAAGTCATAAAGCATATCGAAAAAGTACCAAGTAAAATAGTGGAACAAATGGTACTACACGCAACTCGGGTGACAACATATAGGATGTCGTTGTAACGAACTGCAACATATAAGGTGGATGGTGTCACTGGCAGAAACAAGAGGGACTGGCAAGTGAACCAACAAATGTTGATGCAAACCCGAGGTCTTCACTAACCATCGTGGTACATTTCTACACAATGGGAATAAATGATCTGAAGTCGACCATGTGAGAAATCGTTTGATTACCGGTCATTAATGTATACCATTAACAAACACGAGACTACTCACTGATAATGATGATGAGAGCCAAGGTACCCAAGTACAATCTAACTAGTGCGAATAAATGAGATGAAGTAGAACACTTGAAAGAATCTATCAATCATGAGAAAATGATGTTTTCCCACTATCGATAGTAAAGGAGTCTACCACTGATGACTGCAAACCCTAAGGTATTGCCAAATGGACTCTAGACCTTGTTCCCAGAGAAGTGAGTTGAAGTCGATGGGAAAAGGTTTGCTGGAAGGAAGGCATTAAGGCATCCTTCACCAATCTAGCATGAGTGTAACCCGTAGGCCAATAATGTGGAAGGAATCGTACGAAGAAAGATGTAGTAACCAAAACGAATCATGTTTCTGGTGTACACAAGATATAGCTAGCGCACGATAGAAACCCTCTGAACCAACCAATAATGAAAGCTAACACAAAGGCGAGGAATCCACCAATACTATCAAATGGAAACCAAGGTACTACACGAATCCAAATGTGTGATAATGAAAGCTAACGTCGAACACAAGGGAAACCACTCAGTTAAAGACCCATGATACCAATCAATGCTGAGCATAAGGTGACCTATCAATAATGAAAATAGGGCGAGGGTACAGCTCTAGGTCTGCTATTAGAACAATTTGTCGTAGTCGATAAGAGCAAGACACACCAACAAGAAGTAAAAGCAAACCAACACGAGTGAAGGACCAAATAGCTAATGTGATACTAAACATGACTCTGACAACCAGGGATGGCCAACTGAAAATGAGTCAAAAGACACTGTAGAAAGGCCTACTGAGGTTTACTTCCCTTGAACAAAAGCACGACTTAAATGTGACAATATGGCAGCATATGATAACTTTGTATAAGTTTTTCATGCAAAAGGCAAAAACAAACTCTTCATATGATTGGAAGTGATAACCAACAGGAGGAGTACTGACTCAATAACAAGGTTAAGGCTCTCCTAAGTCAAACTAAAGCCCATCCCAATGGAGGAAAGAATTAATTTTGAGTGCTTTGTTCAAGGGCGAAAAAACTCACTCTAACTTCCATCAATCATGGAAGTAATGTCTCGTTCCCGTTCTTTTTGGAATATTTAATTTTTTTGTCTTTTTAATATTTAGAAAGCCTAAAAAATAATAAAAGAATGCCTATGGTACAGTGGAAAGAATGAGTGTCCAAATACAGATGCGCTAGTTCCTAGGAGGGGAACATTCCTATGCTCAATGCAAGGTGACAAAACTAGTCAGTGACACTCAAAGGAACATTCTTTCCATGGGAAAAAGGTGTCAAGTTACAGAGGCTAAGTGATTGCAAGGTTTATTTTGCAAAAATATGTGGTCAAAAATTAGCTTAAACACGAGTCCAAGTGAAGCCAGATTAAGGCCAAAAGGTACAAATAGTCAACATGCAATGCAGCAGTACAAATCAACACAAAGGAGCCTCTAGGGTATAAAGATGAAAAATAATGAAGTAAGAGAATGAAGCTTCAACACACAAGTCATGGCGGGACTAAAGAGGACTCTCGAGCCTAAGAACAAAAGTTCAGCATGGGTGCCAAGTGACAACAAGGTACTATCTAGAGCACCCATGATAAGGTAGGCCCTACCACACAAGTCATGACACTTCTAAACAATGAGAAGGTTATGCATCATATCTTAGTGGGGTCGATCCTAAGGCCAAAACGGAAAAGGAAACTGATAAATACACAATGCAGGTAAAAAACCTAACCTATATTCTAGTTTCGAAAACCCATACTTGCTAGAGTAGATCAACCATAAAAATGACCAAAGGAGAAGTCTTCCAAGTTTTGTAGACATAATTAGGAACACTAGACAAGAAATTAATACATCCCATATATAAACTTCAAATAAAAGCTTGTGTTATAGAATACAAAACTTGAAAATGTGTACCTTATATGTCAATATGGTACAGGGAACCACGCAGCCTTGCGGCTTATGCATAATAGTTCTTCTAAACAAGCCCCTTGTAGGGCTCAGGCCAAGGACTCCTTTGGTAGTTAAAACTCATGGCTTAAAAAAGTTCCTCCTGTGAAGGCAACTCAAACCCCAAGAAATCATGAGAACTAGAAGGATCAAAAGAGGGAATTAAGGGGTCCCATGTCTCCATAGAAGAAATCACATGGTCAACTGTCGCGATCAAGTCCCGAGAAGGAAAATAATAGTTCATCAGATCCTTCTCAAAAGCAATTAAACATTGAGGATCTAATGCCACATATTTCACCCATGGCGGGTAGAGTCTATCTGAACACTTGGAACATACCAAGGGGTATTTTGTAATAAATTCGAATTAGGGTGGTGATTATCATATGCAAGCTGATCAATAGTGACAATATATCCATTATGAGGAAAACACATCACTTGAAAGAGTGAAGACACCAAAGCATTCATATCATAGACAAAATCACGCCCAAGTAGTATATTAAAGTTTAAAGGGTGATCAACCATCATCATATCAATTAAAATAGTCTTCCCACCTAAAGTAATAGGAAATTTAGGAAGAACACCCAAAGATTCACCAGGCCTTCTATCATAGGCTAACAACTGATTATCAACTACCAACAATTTCGGAGAGCCCAAAGCTTTCCAAGTCAAGGAGGATATAATACTTGCAGAGGATCCTTCATCCACCATACATTGATAGACGTTTGTGGAATTAACTCTAACCTTTATTTGGAAAGGTGCAGCGGAAGGAAGATGAGGCTCGACAAGATTATTCTAATCAAAGGAGACACTCCTAGAACTTGGAGGGGGAACATTCGAAGAGACTAGAATTCCCCCTAGACCAGAAGACTATGTACTAGAAATTAAGAAGACTCTTTTATTAGGAACTTCACCCCCCAAAAGAGGAGTGTAATCACCCAGAGATTGTACTGGCTCAACCACTTCATCAACCAATGGTTGATGAGACTGTTGAGAAACCATAACGGATTCAGGACTAGAAGAACCTTCAGAATTAAACCATATCCTTTGTACCACTAGAATACTAGGGCATAAATTAGTAATATGGTCTCGCTTACATATCTTACAAGGGAACTTAGGTTTAAAACTTCTACACCTAGGTTTCTAATCAACATCCATTCTACCAACATGACTAGCAGTGGTTGATGGAGAGTCCCCAACATGACTTGCTGAGGTTAGTGACTCTTTCCAAAGAGAGATAGGACTTGTGCCCCTAACCCTACTCACAGAAGCAGGTGAGTCAACATAAATATGACTCATAGAGGTAGGTGATCCATTGCTAGTATGACTTGCAGTGACTAAACTTATGCCTCCAGCGTGACTCGTAGTGGCTGAAAGCTCATCTACAACATGACTAGCAAAGGTTGATGATGATTCATTTCTAGTATGACTTCCAATGACTAGACTTATGCCCCTAGCATGACTTGCAGTGGCTGAAATCCCATCTCCAACATGACTAGCAGAGGTTGGTGATGATACATTTCTAGTATGAATTTCATTGACTAGACTTATGCCCCCAGCATGACTTGCAGTGGCTGAAAGCTCATCTCCAACATGACTAGCAGAGGTTAATGATGATTCATTGCTAGTATGACTTGCAGTCACTAGACTTATGCCCCCAGCATGACATGCAGCGGCTAAAAGACCATCTTCAACATGACTAGAAGAGGTTGGTGATGATTGGATAGAACTATTCTTCCTCTTCTTCTTCCTCTTTCTCTTATATTTAGATCTCTCATTACAAGAGGGAGGAGAAATAGGAAGCCTAGATTTCTCTTTTGAAGAAGATGAACAATTAACACCCATTTGATGCCCTTGAAATAAAGCATTCATCTGATAAGCTTCAAGAACATTTGGAATATTCAGAGTGGACCACAGCCAAACTGGTAGTCCAACATTCAATCCAGGAATATTAAAAGTGGCCATCAAGGGGGTACCAATGTTTCCAAAGAATAGAGATGCATAATAAAAAAAATTTCCCTTAAGGAGGCAACTCCACAACTTTCCAAAATAAAGATCAATAGCCTTTCAAGATCGGTGGAATGGTAGGTTAGTCACTTAGAATCTAAGGTCCAAAAGTGACAAGACAAATTCACCTAAAGCCAACTAAATACAAATAACAAAGAGCACTAGACTATAAAGTCCCTAAAGACACAACCAATCAAGCAACTTCCAAGTATTTCCGCTCCGGGTGATGAGGATCAGACACCAAAATACAAGAAAGTGAAGTATGGGACCTCCCAAAGATAGTTTGGGATAATTATGGCCGAAACCTACCAGTGAAGGTAATAAAACTAGTTACACTGGCCCCCAGACAAAAGCTTTTGTTGGTGCAAGTACCCAAGCTTCACAAGGATACCCTCCATAAGTACTAATGAATGTGATGCAACGTTTGCCTCAAGTGCCGCGGGATTCCCCTCTGCAGTGACCTATGTGGTCCCTAGGAATAGCAACTATGGACACCAGTTCATATCAAAAGCTAGGCGGAATAGTCTCAGGTGGGATCCAACAAGTAGGAGAGGGGGTATCTCTCTTTCCTTGTCTTCACTCTCCCTCGTGCTTGACTCCCAGTCACGGAGCTTTCCCAATCTTTCTAATGACACTGGATTTCACTCATTATTCAACATCTATGTTTAATAGTTTGAGTGGCCTTGGAGAGTTAACTCTCCACTCACCTATTCCAAGGCCCTAAAGAGCTAGACTTGTTGATGTAATTAATGACAAATCAAAAAATGTTCTAGTTCTTTTTAATTAAGCACTTGATTTTAAAGGGTTGTTCTTTAGGTCATGAGTAAAATGAGAGTGAAACTTATGGTGTTTTGGCGCAAAATAAATCAATAGAAACTTAGCTATATGCAAATTCAACTATTTTTCTTCGATGAAAATGGGTTTCTATAAGGTTCTACGAATAAACTTGTACAAGCAATTTTTTCCTTTTTTCAAAAAACACACTCCACACACTCAAAATATAACAAAAAGACTAAAATTCCTACAGTGCAAACTATCTTAATGCAAACTATAATGATGGTGCATGGATGCTCATACAATAAGCAAATGTGTTCCTTCACAAGATCAATAGGCCAACTTGACTACAAAGAGGGCACAAATTCAATGAAAATCTTCCTTTGAAACCAAGAAAAACCAATTGAAAAAAGTTCACAATTTCTCAAAAACAACGAAGAAACCAAAAATAAAAATTGAAAAGAAAAAGAAAGGCAAGAACTATGTTTTTGTATTTTTCTTTTTTAAAGAACCCAAAGAAATTTTTGAGACCACAAAAGACTACTAAACTTCAAAAACCAAAAACAAGCATAAAGAGTCCCAAAATTCGCAAGTTATGCACATCATTAATATAATGAAACTTGAAACAATAAAGGACTACAAACTTGCATAGATTGATCTAAACAACAGTATAAAGAACTTCAGCAAACCAAAAGAATGTCAAGAAAGACTTTCAAGATTGCCAAAGAGGCACTCAAAAACCATGAAAAACAAAATAGGTCAACCAAAAAGGGAAAGCAAAGTAAAGCAATCTGAAAATTGGGTTATAAACAAAACTACAATCAGTTTCTTGTTCCGTAAAGTCAGAACAACCAAGAACTTCCACAAGAAGCCTTGAACCCAAAGCCCAAACTGAAACCTTACTCAAAAAGAAAACCCTAGGTTAACTAGGTTTTTCAATGAGAGGAAGATTAGAAATTGAAAACTTGCAAGAAAGAAAAGCTTCACTGACAGTGAATGACCAGAAAATAACAAACACCACCAGGAAACAATCTTAGCTGGGCCAAAGATTTTGAAAAATTAATTCAAAATAAAGTATACAAAACTGTGTAAAAACATAGTAGCATGTATATGTGGCTAAAACAGAGGTGACTCGTGTATACGCAAGTCTATATGAAGAAACTAACGTGCGTACACTACTGTATCCTCTGATAAATGCATAAAGCTCAATCAAGAAAAACAAAAAATCCAAGCCTGATCCAAAAGATCAGACTTGATGCCCAGGAAGCAAAAAGGTCATAGAAATTGTAAAAGCAAGAAACCAATTAAACAAGCCCTGATCAAGAAAAAACAACCCAATCTAAGAAAAACAAGAATGTTTTCCCCATCGGAGTTGCCAATTTCGTTACGGGTAGAATCACCCTAGGATCTTGGGTTGAGAACCCCAACAGAGCAGAGGGCATACAGCATAAAGGGACATGCAAACAAATAGTCCTAATACTTAAAATACTGAAGTAGGAAGAAGAGGTATTACCCGAAGGTCCTACTAAGGTCGTTCCCGTAGGGTCCAAACCCTCTGCTTCTTCCAACTCCTTAGAATTTGAAACTCATTCAAGAAAAGAATATACAACAAAATTAACAGAAAGCATGTTCATGATATAAGTGTTAGGTCATATAAGAATGTAAGAAAATAAGCATTAACATAAGATTTTATATGAAAATCATAACATAGATTAATGCATAAAGACCTTAAACATCAGGAACAAGACAACACCTCTTTATTGATGTAAACTAAAGAAAGTACGGAAGAACTACAACCTCATTCGTCTGCCAGCTCCAAGCGAAATTGTCCTCTGGATCCATCCTACCCAGGCTTCAACAATCCTCCTCCGTAGGTATACACAAGGATGTCATAAAGGGATGAAGGATATCTTGAGAAGGAAACAGAGGTTTCCTATGACTTGGGAGTGCAGAAGGCACATGGATTTCTTCAAACTTGATCAGGGATGTAATCAACTATAATATCAATATCTAATCTTTTCTCCTCCTTTAGGTCTTCCCATGGAGGTCTATTTATACTTCTCCAAATTAGTTTTTCAGTTGGGAAATAGTTGGGCCATGGGCTACAATAGGTGAGTAACAGGTAAAACCCGCAAACTCCACCCGACTTTAATGAAATTATATATATTTTAATGTTTTAACACATATACGCGGGTTGGGTATAGACTTACCTACATGTACATGCTCTTTATACATGAAAAAACAACGTATGGGATTTAAAACATTGTTTTTTAGAATTTGGACCAAGTCTGGAAGGGAAGGGTTGCCCTAGGGCATAACACAGAGCATATAATCTTCCAAGGGTGGTAAATGGTGCTATAACACTCTCCCGCCTACCTCTGCCTTGTTGGAAAATGTAACTAGTTTCGCTCTTCATAATTGTTATTGTACTCATGTCAATATGTATATCTTATGTAATAAACAAAAGAAGCAAGAAAAATATTATATTAGAGCATAGGTTTCATGCTTCTTATTGATGGTCTTCTAGGTAAAAGTATGTACTTCATGCTTCTAGGGTTTGTTAGGTCATATGATTTATTGCCATAAGTTTAGAGAGTGAACATCATGATTATAAGACCAATCTAGGGAAGATTTGCCTTGTAAAAGAATTTATTTTGAGTCAAAGAAGTCAAAATAAGCCTCCTAACACAAGTTGCCCTAACAGAGACAAGTCGACCAAGAGAGGGCTATTTGACCCAATGAGAAGAGTATAAATAGAAGACCTTGTTCCTTTTATTGGTGATTTGAAGACATCTAAGGTTGTGTATGATAAGTTAGTAAGGTTGTACTCTATATGTACGTCATGTCAAAAGGTTTCCTTGAGAAATCAACTATATAGAATAAGGAAATCCATGCATGAAGACATGGCCAAATATCTGATGAAGATCTCTCTCATAAAGGATCAATGGCAAGGGCTTTGGGAGACTTTTTCCGACTCTGAAATGAATCTTTATGTATTGAATGTGTTTCCACCTTATTGGAGTAGTTTTGCAGCTACCGTCTACTCAAAGAAATATTGTACACCCTTTGATGAATTATGGTCTCATTTTATCTTGGAATAATATAGGATTAAAGAAAAGGATGACACTGAATCAAATGACAGATCTCAAGCCTTCATTGCAAGAACCAAGAGTTGAGGAAAGGGAAATTTTGAAAATCCAAGCAAAAGACAAACATGTCCAAGATTCAATGCTTTGGATGCAATGACTATGGACAATATAAAACAGATTATCCTAACATCAAAATGAACAAAAAAATGAAGGAAAGAAGTGAAGCTTAGGCAGTTGAGGAAAGGGGAGAACCTGAGAAGAAGCAAAAAGGAAGAAGATCCTAAGGATCTCTATTATTGAAGGAAGCCTCATCTCTATTAGGTTATTTGTGATTTTTTGTCGCATTATTGTATACTCTAGAAGAGTCTTGATTTTCTAAAAAGGCATGGCATAATAGTTGAAGCACATGATAGTAGAAAGATTATAATCTTTTTTCTTAATTTTCTTTGGAAAATATCATCTAATTTAAAGGGAATGATAAGTTTGGGACCATATTGCATATTATTGTTCATCCATTTTCTAACATCATGTTAGAGGTAGTCATTTTTCATAGAAGGATTATCAAGATCCTATAAGAATCATTATTATGGAAGATTATTGGAGGTTGCATTATGACTGGTATATATATTTCCATCTAGATTGGAAATAATATGTCTAAAGGATGAAGGAATGCTAATTGTCTAGTTACAGTATGAAAGACATAATGAAAGTCTTTCTCTTCTTGGAAAAAGAAACTCATATTTGAAAGGTATAAGAAGCAAGCTCAATCAAAAGATGGCTAGATGATTATATAAAAGCAAAGGTATGGATATTAGAATCCATTCTTCTCTATAGCATGGTCCACATTTACAAGAATCATGAAGGAAGAGTTATGAATGTGCTTGGTAGGCCTTCCTTATGGTTGCATAATTTTGATATACTTTGGAATGAATGGAGATCAAGACTCTCTCTCAAAATTGCATAGCATATGACAGTATTGATCAACATCAAGTATAGTCTCCAGAAGAAAGATAGGGATTTAACAATGACAACTCCAAGGAAGATATTGTGACTTGTTAATCAATCTTTGATCCATGGGCACTATGATTAAAAATAGAAGGATTCCTATATAATGTGGAGATGAATCAAATGAAAGGATGTTGATTTCGAAGAAACTCAAATAAGTTGATACTTTGATGAGAAGGGCCAATATGAAAAAGTAAGTCTGATACTTTGATATTGGTTATCTAGTTAACATATTGTTTTGTTATCTGGTAGGATATTGTAGGAATGCATGATGAAAGTTGAGGCAAGTTCATTTATGGGTGTTGAACTCAATTCATTGAACATATGAATTGATTCAATGGTTTTGGAAATTAAGAAGTCAAAGGTGTTAAAATCATCACCTTGGGATTGAAAGGTAACAATATAAGAACATAACTCGAGGAGATCATTTTCCTACATCAAAAAAATCAATTTCATGTTTAGTGGATGTTATGGCTAGCTTAAAGTTTGATAAGGCTCAATATAATTCCTTCATTGATGATGATTGGAAGAAAGTGATGTGCAAGTTTGATGGCCTGAATCATGTCACCAAATTGAATAAAGAAGATGGATCCACAACATCCCGAAAGAAGAAAGCTCAATATGATGATATACGAAGGAAAGAGGGAGCCATGTAGTTATCTCCATGAAGAACTGATGGCTAAAACATTGTATGAAGATAAGCTATAAATCTTGTGGTGATCATTAGAGAAATTTTGAGGTCTAAAATGGGCCTCCTAAGGAATATTATAGAATAATAGTGGAAATAATAAAATAATATTAGATTGCATCATCAAATTTTAGAGGGAAAAAAAAGAAAAAACTACCTTTTCAACTCATTTTTTCAACTTATCTCCCTACAATTTTACTCAAATTTCAAACAGGAGCACTTGTTGGATGCAGAATTTAATTCCTCATCCAAACACTACCCATGTTGCAGACTTTCGATGGAGCCTACTACATGAAAAATGAGAAATACATAGAAAATCATTATTGAAATCATGTTTTTTTCATGTATTTCTCATTTTTCATGTACTAGGTTCCATCGAAAGTATTCAAAATGGGTACTCCTTGGATGAGGAATTAAATTCCACTTCCAATGAGTGCTCCCACTCGAAAGTTGAGTAAAACCATAGGGAAATGATTTGAAAATACAAGTTGAAAAAGTAGTTTTTTTTTATCTTTTTATCTTTTTTACTCCAAAGATGGTGAATCATCCCCCATGGTTGACATCATCATCTTGAATCCTATTGTTTCTTATAAAGTTGATTTTGGTTTTACTTTTTTGTTTTATGGCCCATTTTAGACCTCAATATTTCTCTAATGGAGCTCCCAAATTGGAAGGAATTCAAGAATCTCCTCTATATTTGAGAGGGATTAAAAGGAAACTCCTTGAACGTATAAAAAGGAGAAAGGATCAATTCCCTAGTATAGAAGGAATAAGGATCTCCTATATAGTTGAGAGAGATTGATGATGGACATCACATTTGTATTCTCTTCTTCATGTGTCATGCATTTGACTTGGACTAACAACCGTAAGTCTAAGTGAAGGCCCTGGAGAGAGGATGGTGGAGGATTGGATAAGCATATATGATTTCCTTGAGGATAGAAAAAAAAAATTAAAGATAGGAAATGGACCGACACACTTTGAGGATTGTTGAAGAGGATCGATGTTATGCAGCCAGCTCACAAAATAGAAGAAAAGATAGATCAACAACTTGAAAATTAGCCTCTTCGAGAGGGAAACCTCATTTACATTACATAAATGAAAAATTATTCAATGATACAAATGAAAAGATCTCCTTTGTATATATAGGAGTCTAAGGGGTCACAATATAATCAAAACCTATATAACAATAATAATGTAAGGGCACAACAATAAAAATATTGGGCTTCTATGGGGCACAACAATAACAATATGGGGGCTACATGGGCACACCAATAACAATAGGGGGGATACATTAATAATAACAATAAGGGGGCTACACTAGTATTATAGGGACCTAACATGCCCCTCTCCTTCAAAAAGTGTTTTCCTCAATGCTTGAGTAGTTTTGGATGCTTCTATATAAAATTATCATCCCCTCATGTGGAATCTTCAACGGGTAAGTTCTTCCACTTAATTATATACTCTAAAATTGTTCGAGTCCATAGTTGTCTGGTTCTTTTTTTGTGACCGCTTTAGGCTCCAATAAAAATTTTCCTTCTTCATCAAGTTCTGGCAATATGAAATGGGAGCTTGTCACCTATAACCTTCTTTAAGCATGAAACATAGAAAATTGGGTATACTCAGGAAGATAAAGGGAACTCCAATTTGTATGACATAGTACCAATCTATTGCAGTACTTTGTAAGGACCGTAATACTTGGGTGATAATTTGTTTTCCATCTTAGCTTGCTTGATGGACAATTGTTTATATGGTTGTAGTCTTAAAAATACCCATTTTCCTACATCAAAACTTCTTTCATTGCGATGTTGATTTGCCTATTGTTTCATTCGATTTTTCACCAGAGTGAGGTTATCCTTTAAGAGTTGGAAAACTTCTTGTTGATGCTTGATGTGATCTTCCACTGCTTGAACCTTGGAATTTTCTCTTAAATATGATGTGATGGATGGTGGATAATATCTATAAAGTGCCATAAATGGGGTCATTTTTGTTGAAGTATTCCTATCCAATAAAAAGAATCATGCCTCAGGTGGGTTTTAATGGAGTGACTATGCTTTAGTATGGACCTTGACTTGCCATTTTTTTCATTCTAATGTAGTCAGAACCGAGACATATCTTATATTAACGGAACAACCATGCTAGCAATTAGATCGATCTTGCGAACCTCTGCCATGCCTTCCAATCATGAATTATATATGTGATGGAAGGAAGTGTTATACTACCATTTAGCCAGAGGTAACCACTTGACCCATTTCATTTTTTTATCCGATACAAAGCAACAGAGATATCCTGCCAAACATTTTTTCACTATCTTAGTTTGCCCATCAGGTTGAGGATGATAGGATGAGCTATGAGTTAATTGAGTACAAAGACAAGAAAATAATTTCTTCCAAAAATTTCCAGTAAAAATGGTATCTCTGTCACTTAAAATAATCTTTGGCTTTCCATGTAGCTTTTGAATTGTTTCCATAAATACGGTAGCAACTGTACTGGATTTAAAAGGATGAGATAATGCACAAAAGTGTGCAAACTTGGTAAGTCTATCAACTACCACCATGATGACACTCTTTCCTTCAGACTTGGGTAAACCTGTGATAAAATACATTGATACATCCTCCTAATGCTAACTTGGAATGCCTAAAGGTTGCAACAAACTCGGGGTCTTAATTGTCTCAACTTGATTTTATTGGAAAACCAAACATTTTTCCACAAACTTCTGAATATCATATTTAAGGCTATCCCAAAAAAAATCATTCTTAACCTTGTGGTAAGTTTTTAAAAATCCTAAGTGCCCTCCTAAGGGGGAGGTGTGCAATTCGAAAAGAATATTTTGTTTGTGTTGGGAATTCTTACAAAGATATAAGTGATCTGTGTACCATAATGAATAATTTTTCCAGATATATGTATCAGATGTACTGGGATCTTGCTGCAACTTTTGAATGAGTGTCCACAACTCTTCTCCGTTTTTCCATTCATCCCTAACTTCAGTAATCCAATTAGGTTGGATAATATAAATGGCACAAAGAAATGCTTCCACATCCTCGTCCTTTCTTGTGAGTGCATCTGCAACAACATTTTGCTTCCCTTTTTTGTAGATGATTTCAAAGTCATGACTCAACATTAATGTGACCCATTTTTGTTTCTCTTATGAAGATAATATTTCCTCCAAAAAGTATTTAAGACTATCATTATATGTTTCTACCTTAAAGTATTGCCAAAATTTCCTTCTCATAAATAGGTTTGTGTAAATACCTTCCCTTGATTGGGCGAATTTCAAAATAAATGGGTCTTCCTTCTTGCTTTAAAACAACACCAATTTCATTTCCTAAGGAATCACATTCTACAATAAAATGTTTTGTGAATTCTAGTGTAGCTAAGACTGGTTTTTGGCACATTTCCTCTTTAATATTTTCAAAGGCCTTAGTTGCTTCTGGAATCTAAGAAGTTAAATGCATCTTTCTTCAGTAATGTTGTTAGAGGTGCTTCTATTCTCCCATAATTATTAACAAACTTGCCATAATACCCCGTCAACCCAAGAAATCCTCGAAAATGATTTAGGGTTGTGCAGATTTACAATTCCTTAATGGCTTTAATTTTATTACGGTCTACCTTAACACCCTCATGAGATACAATATGACCCAAATATTCCACCTCCTAAACTCTAAAGAAACATTTGGAGGTTTTTTCATATAATTGCTTCTTCTCCAATAGTTTGAGCACCCTGTAAACATGTTGAACATGATCTTTCCAGAACTTGTTGTAGATAAGTATCTCATCAAAAAATACTAACACAATTTTTCAAAGGAAGAAATTGAAAATGGAATTCATCAAACCTTGAAATGTTGAATGTGCAATAGTAAGGCCAAAAGGCATGACAAAAAATTCATAATGACCTTCATGAGTTCTAAAAGTTGTTTTCAGAATGTCTTCAATCTTCATTCTAATTTGATGATACCCTGAACGAAGATCCAACTTGGTGAAGTAAATCGATCCATGTAATTCATCCAACAATTCATTGATGATAGGAATGGGAAATTTATATTTAATAGTGATTTTGATGAGCTCCCTATAATTCAGAAACATACGCCATGATCCATCCTTCTTGTGCACCAATACTATTGGAGCATAGAAATAACTTTGACTAGGTTTAATTATATTGGCCTCTAGCATTTCTGCAACCATACATTAAATTTCACTCTTTTGGGCATAGGGATATACGTAAGGCCTGATGTTTGGAGGAACACTTCCTTGAATCAAGTGAATACATGATCATAATCACAAATAGGTGGGATGCCTTTGGGAGTCTCAAATACCTTGGAATGATTGTCCAATACTTTTTGGAGATTTGGAGAAATAGATGATTTAGATGTTTGAATCTCTAGTGAGCATAATTGTGCTATTCCATCCCATTTTTATTTCTTCAAAAGCTTTTTCATGCCATTTGAATTGGTTATTTTCCCTCGTTTCCTTGTGATACCCCTTAATTCAATTTTCTTTCCTTCCCAAAAAAAATTCAAGAAGATTTCTTGAAAATTAAAAGTTATCATCCCCAAAGATTATAGCCATTGGACACCTAGTACAACATCAGCACCACCCATTGGAATAGAACGCATAGAACTATACAATAAATACTCCCCCATGGTTAGCTTGATATTATGGCACTTTCCATAGCAAGTGATAGTTCCTCCATTTGCAACCATAAATTGACACTCTGGCGTTGAATATAGAAAGAAATTCAATTCCTTGGCTATCTTACAATGAATAAAATTATGGGTACTACCCGAATCAATCAACACGATTACCTTTTTATTATTGATATATACTTCTATCATGAGAGTTTCAGGAGTGGTAATTCCTGCTAATTCATTACAAGATATGGTTGGATTCATTTCTTCTTTCTTTGGGGTTGGTTCCTAGTGTATATCCTATTCATTTTATGTTTCTTATTCCTTTTCTTTTTCCTCTTCACAATCTATGTAAAATAATTTCTTCTCAGCACACTTATGACCTTTAATGTATTTGTTATCACAACTGTAACATAGCCCTTTTTCTCTTTATTCCTCCAATTGTAGTGGTGTAAACCTTGTAGGTTGTGGAAGGCTAGGAGCAACACTTCCATCTTTATAGTTGTGAGTGGTAGAATTCCTTGCTTCCATAATTTTGATTTCAACTTTTCTTGCCACCCTAAATGCTTTCTCCAATGAGTTAGGTTCCCAAAGGTGAACCTCATGTTGGATTTTATCCTTCAAAGTCCCTATGAAGACATCAATCATATGTTCCTCTGAAATATAATTTACCCTGATATTCAATTTTTGGAAGTCCTCAATGTTCTCCACTGCTGAACCCTTTTGCTTGAGATCTATCAATTAGCTAAAGAAGGTGTTTCTCTTTGTATCCTCATATTGTGGTATCATTTCCTCTATAAAAGTAGACCAAGTGACAAGTGGTTTACGAGAAAAAATCCATCAATACCATACAAAATAATTGGGTTCTAAATTTAAATATGTAATGTGTACATTTCTGTGTGTTGCACGTCATGTAGATCAAAATATTATTGCATCTACAATATTCATGTTACTTGATCCTTGCCATCAAAATTCCTCATATCGATCTTTGAAATGTGGTTGGTCTTCAATCCAAGGTTAGAGTCTCCAAAATCATGATTAACATTCCTTTTGTTCTCATCATGAGTTTCATGGAATACCTTTTCGTCATTAGGAAGCTTTTCCTGTAGCAACTTTGTCAAACCTTCCTTCAAACCTTCCATGTTTTATTTTAAACCATACTTCAAACTATCCATCTTAGCTTCCATTTGATTTTTGGTTACACTTTGTGAGAGCGAAATTTGTTGCACTTGGTCACGTACTTTTGATGTATCATGTTGCATTTTTTACTCTTCTTCATGTGTCATAATAGAGATTTCTGGTTGTTTAATAGGAGTATCCATTTTTTTGTTTCAAGGCATATTTGAACCAAATAATGATTTCTATGATTTACTATGCCCTTTGAATTACTTCAAACTAATTTTTCAAACAAAACTTATGCAAATTTAAGAAAATACACACCTTTTTCTTCTTTCATTTTGGAGCTTGATATTAAAACTATTGTATCTCTAAAATTATAGCCTCCCAAGGTCTAAAATCTAGTCCTATGGTAGCACTCTGAGTCTTATTTCCAATACCACAAGTCAGAACAAGATTTAATTCTTCATTATAAAGTTATGCCAAATCTCCCACAATGACCTGATTATGGACTAGTTCAATAGAATGAAATTGTACGAGATGCCTCATGTTATTGTTTCAACCTTCGACCCTGAAATTGATACTAGGGAAACTAAAATATGTTCAATTTCAGACACTTTTTATAAAATTCAAATCTGATTCTTGAAACGAAAGTTATGATGATTTTTGTTAGGTTGTCTGTTTGACACTGAATTCTAGAGCATGTAGAAACCCTAACTTCTTCGGACACTATCTCTGAAAATATTGCGAACTAAGATCTGAAATTTCTACATGAAGTTAAACACGATTTCAGCGCCACATGGTCAAAATTCCAGCTTTGGAAGCTTCATAGAAAAAAATGGTATAGCAAAAATTCCAAGATGACTTGTTTGAAGCAGCGAAACCCCTTGAATCCAAAGCTTTGATACCAAATGTTTGAAACCAGCTCAAAAAATAAAAGAAAAGATAGATCAACGACTTGAAAAATGCCTCTTCGAGGGGGATACCTCAATTCTTGGATGATACAAATGATAAGACCTCCTTTGTATATGAGTCTGAGGGGTCACAATATAATCAGAGCCTACATAACAATAATAATGTAAGGTCACAACAATAACAATAGTGGGCTTCTAGAGGGCACAACAATAACAATGTAGGGGCTACATGGGCACACCAACAAAAATAGGGGGCCTACATTAATAATAACAATATGTGGGATACACTAGTATTATAGGGACCTAACAACCGATATTCTTTGAGGATTGGGAATCCAAGATAAGAATAGTCTTAAAAGTACATATGTAGTGAACATATGAATGGAACATGTGCCTTGTAGAGGTAGTGTGGTATCTCATGTAAAACCTCCCAGCATTATGCTCATGTATATGAAAGAGCATGTCAAAGTTAAGGCCTTACTATGTTGACAATGTTGGTCATGACGTTGATGCTTAAAGATGACTTATCAATCTAACTCTTCTTATTTTAACTCTTTAGTTTGAGAATGATGTTCTACAAGGTGTGCAATTACGAATATCTCTCTAGTTAAGAGGGAGCATTGGAAAATGTAACTAGTTTCGATCTTCATAATTGTTATTGTACTCATGTCAATATATATATCTTATGTAAGAAACAAAAGAAGAAAGAAAAAATTTTAATTTAGAGCATGGGTTTCATGCTTCTTGTTGATGGTCTTCTAGGTAAAAGCATGTTCTTCATGCTTTTAGGGTTTGTTAGGTCATAGGATTTATTATCATGAGTTTAGAGAGCCGACAGCATGATTATGAGACCCATTTGGGTAAGATGTACCTTGTAAAAGAATTTATTTTGAGTCAAATAAGTCAAAATAAGCCTCCTAGCACAAGTTGACGCTTACAGAGACAAGTCGGCCCAGAGAGGGGTATTTGACCCACTTAGAAGAGTATAAATAGAGATCATTCAACCTCATTTGCTCACCAATTTTAAATGCAATCAAGGAGATCGATCTGAAGTGCGAAGATCAAGAAGGTCAAGAAAGGCAAGGGAAAAGGAAACATGAGCTAGAAGTAAAATTAAAATTTTCCCCTAGTTTTGTCTCACACATGCAAGCAGTTGTGCTACTACAAGGGGCCGAAGTTGCAGAACAACTCTAGGTCTGAAATCTTGTTGCTAAGGGCTAAAATTTTAAGTTTGGTGCAGTTCTGGAAGGATTTGCCCCTTGTTGATTTGGTTTGAATTTGACCTAATTGGAGGGTCCTTTTGGAGGGTTGACTTGGTGCAAGGATGAGGCTTTGGTCTTTTTGTTTGGGTCTTGGTTTTCTCATTTGAAGCGGATTCTATAAGAAGAGGAGATTTTTTGGGTTTTCCCCTTGGAGGGGTTTTTCCCTGGCTTGGAGCCTAACTTTTGTGTCCAATGTCTTTATTGTTTTTCTCTTGATATTTGTTTGATGAAAAGGTATAATAAAGAGACACAAGAAGATAAATAAAGTTCACAAGAACATATTAATGAATAAGGAGAAACTAAATTAATTCCCTATTGCATTCTCCAACATCCCTCTCCCTCGTCACTCTTTCTCTCTCTCTCTCTCTTTCTCTCTCCATTCATATGATCAAGAATTGTCACTATATGTAATCAATAATGTACGTAAGGTCTTAATATAATAATACTTATAATGGAGAGGATTATTATTATAATATAGTAAAATAAATAATAATTAATATTATTTATTATTATACCAATAATAATATATAAAAACTTTAATATATATATATATATATATATATAAGAAACATTAGTATGTTAACTTTACATTATAGACAAACCAATTATCAAATTAGTAGCTCGTGCCTTACATTTTACATTTCACATTACATTTTGCATTTTGCATTTTACAATACATTACATTTTATATTTATATATGTCTTAATTTGAAGATTAATTAAAACATATGAAGACAACATTAGATTAATAACTATTTTTTTTCCTTTTCTAAATTTTTTTTTTATGTTAAGTGTTTACAAACATTTACACCACTACAACATTGTCCCTATTGCAAGAATCCAACAATACAATTTTTTTGGTCGTCAATATTTTTCATTGCTTGAAATGCATTTTTGAATGAATAAATAGATTCAAATGCCTAAAAAATCCCTACTCAAATATATTTTTTTGGTAGTAAATACTTTTCAGTGCTTGAAATGCATTTTTGAGTGAATAAATAGATTCAAAAACCTAAAAAACCCATACTCAAATATATCATTTGACAAATTTTTATTTGCTGGTTCGAAACATAGATTATAAATAAGAAACCTACTGCGATGAATCTGGAAGAAAATCTACAAAATCATGAAACTCGTAGAAACCTCAAAGACAAATTTTTTATCTAATTTGGAAAAAAAATCACTGGAAAAAATACCTAGAAAAGAGAAAAGAATTATAAAACAATTAAATTATGCTCGACCCAATTGATGCTAAATATTGTGATAAGAAAGTAATGGACACAAGCCAAAAATACTTAACCAAGGAAATAATTTCCAAAATTAAAATAATTTACTAAAATTTCTTATCAAGACATATTTTTTTGGGCATGGAGTATGCCCTAAAATTCCTTTAGCTTGGTTAACAGCATGTCTTCCTTGGAGGTAAAGAACGAGGTTAATAACCCAAGGCCCAAAGGCATATGGAAAGAGTGAAACTCTGCCCCCTTATGGACCACTAATGAGTTATTCCAAATAGCTTAATTTTCCTTAGATTTTTAGGTCTACTCTATAAAAGTATTTAATTATATTTATTCATAGAAATCAAATTCATTGTTAAATTTGTCTCATTATGACAATCATTTTTTAAATAAAACTATTATAATGTATATTCAACTTATATTTGCTCCTCGTGAAGTACAAATTAGTATTTAGTATTTTTATTTGAATAAAAATTTTCCCTTATCTCTTTATTTATTACTAGTAGGCAGAGTAATTACCTAGCTAAAAGTGGCCGAATTCGGCTAAAAATATTTCAAAAACTGTTGTAGAAAGTTTTTTATGGTAAAAATGGATTCAGCACCATCAAAAACTTCTAGAGCACCTAAAATTTTGAAGTTTAATAATTATAACTTGGATTTACAAAAATCCTTACTAGATTTTTTCAAAATATAATCAAAATTTCCATGACTTTCCGAAAAAAAAAACAATCTCATTAAACTACAGCTATTATATATGACATGAAAGACGAGGCACTAGATTATTGATTTTCTATATATATATAACCTAAAATTAGGATAATCCTGATCCCTATAGGCTCTATCAATCACGGCGAATATCTTCACGCGTCCACGAATAAATCAATAAATAAAAATAAAAACTGAGGCAAGGAGTACGGGAACATGAACGCGTTAACAAATTACATGACACAGCTCTGTGTTGGACAGATGCAAATTTGAGCAAATAGTAAGTAAGTATCTGTCAGACGCAGAGCTCTTTCATTCTTCAAATGCAATGTTCAGTACTGATTGCAGCCTGCATATGCATTGATCGTACTGCCAAGTACTTTTCTAGCATTCACGTCACAAAGTGGGAATATATTCCAGCGTCTTATGTCTATAAAAATATAAATATAATAATTAGACAATTTGTATAAATTTCAACCAATTAATAAACACTTGACTGTCAAGCAATAAACATAATAACGTTTGTTATGTACAAATATATAACATTTTTTTTTTCCTTTTTTCAGAATCAGTATAACATTTAACATAAATATTCCATATATTAACATTTGAATAGTTTAATAACATAAAATGGGATATTTTTATGAGTTAAATTTAATTAAAATCTATAAAAAAGATTGAGTTTACGTTATTTGATCAGTAAAATTCAAATGCTCATACCATTTTTAAGAGGTTAAATCTATTTATACATTCAAAAAGTGTATTTTAACAATAAAAAATCATAATTTTGCTTGAAATTGTATAGCTTTTATTAATTATTATGATATAACTATTCATAAATTTCATTGATGTAATAAAGTGTCATATTCTCATACAAATCCACTTTCTCACATGAAGCCCTTCTGTGTGACTTATCATATCAAAATTTCAAAACTAAATCACTTAAATTTGATGGTTTTTAAATTCCAATAACTATTTTAATTTAAAAAAACAATTGAAATCAAAAATATTAACAGGTTTGATAATCCTTACATTCTCCACCGAAACAATCATTTAAAAAAATTAACATGTTTGATAATTTTGTTTACAAGTTCTTTCATTGTTATTCTTTGTCCTTCATTGTTTATATTTATTTGGTTAGTATGATTGTTCTATGTTTTAGTTAATTATTTTTTCCAAAATTCAGGTAGATATGTGTTTGTACACACTAAGATTTTTCAAGACATTAAATTTATGTTTGCTTGGGGTAACTCAATTGGCAATGGTTTTTTGGTTCAAATCTTGTGCTATTCCCAATAGAAGTGAGAAATTGGACATGATTTATTTGGCCCATTATTTAAAACTTAAAACGATTAAACTGAGAAGTGATTGTTTGTCTTATTCTTTATTCTTCCTTACTTATTACTTATATTTATATTTATTTGGCCAATTTGTTATTTATCTCAGAAGATTAATGATTAGAGAAGTGATTGTTTGTCTTATTCTTTATTCTTCCTTACTTATTACTTATATTTATATTTATTTGGCCAATTTGTTATTTATGATTATATCCATATTTATAAGGCAGTTGTCTATAATGAGACTTTTTGGAAGCTTTTCTGGTGGGTTTTTCCGGTCAAAATCCAGCAGCAATTTCTTGGAATCGCAAGTTTGATAGCTAGTTTCTGCACAATCAAAGTGTCAAAGGGGTTTTTCAGGGTGATGAATCCAAATATGTAGTTAAAAAACCATTTTAACTGCAACAAATCAAGATTTAACCTCAATTTCTTCCGCAGGATTCCATCAGACAACTCCATTTATAACCAATCTGTATAGTGATAAAGAATTGTCCATTCAAATAATGGTTCAGTTCTGAACTAAAAATCATGTCTTGTCAGGTCTAGCAGCAGATATGATGGAGAATCCACAAGTAGGATTTGAATTTGGATTTTTAGACAGGGAATTTTGAGACAAAGGGTGTCAAATCGGCCATGTTTTACATAAAATGCTAATAGAAAAGACAACTTTAGCATAGATGCCCATCTTAAACTTGTGATATAACGTGTTGTTTACTTCACACATCAAATTACCACCTGCATTGTTTGGTGGTATGTCTGGTACTTCAAGTTTGCAGATATCACACACATTGTAAAATGTGATCATGTTTGAAAGTTCAAAGTTCCCTGGATGATCCATATTAATTCGGTTAAGAATTTTTCACAATTTTAAAATGCAATTGGGATCGTCCTCTAATGCCAAGAAAATTGTGCACAGTGTACTGTTTATCTCGACTGCACAGATATGTCTATTATAATTTAATGCTTTAATTTGGCACTATTGCTTAGCATTTAGACTTGTCTCTATTACGTTGTGCTTTCCTGAATCTTATGGGGATTTGGTGATAGGGATCAATACTGATATTTACTAAACGTTAATATTGATCGAGTACAAAGTGTGTACACACTTTATGTCGTAGTATTGGAAGTGGGATAAAGACTTAAATGGCTCAATGGTCACTGCAATTCGGTGATCAAATCTTGGTTTCTAGAAACATTAGCTGATCAAATCTTGGTTTCTAGAAACATTAGCTGCTCAAATACATACATGGGATTATAATTGTGTGGGTCTTCGACCATGTGATTTAAGAACAGAACCGATAGAGATTCACCCAGTTGAAGAAGGGTTGGTTGTTTAAAAAATCAACAGTTTAATTGATTTTGCATCATTGGCAATAGTTTGTGTTTTTATAACATTTTATAATGAATAATATAAGTTTATTAGTCTTATGTATATTCATTTATTTAAAAGAATAAAGAGTGACATATAGTTGATATATTTTAAAATTTAAATAGGATAATTTACAAAATTTTAATTTTAATTAGGAGGATAATAACATAGTTACCAAATTGGCATTGAAACAAAAATATGAAAATTTTATTGTAAGAAATTTTATTTAGTTAATCTTAAAATTTATAGTTTTTGTATAATAATTTACACAATGATTGGTTCATTCTAAGTCATAGGAGGCTAATCTCAGTAGTCACCTGAACATAAATAGATAGTCTCCTGTACAAAAAAAGAAAGAAAGGAAATGGAAAGTAATTCTGAAATTGGGAAAACAAACTTATTTTCCAATTTCACTTCATCCTTGAAGAGCTGGAAAGCCCAGAAAGTAGGAAAGGAGAGAATTTGTGAAAGTGGGCTAATTCAAAATGGGAAGTAATCTTGTATTTGCAAAAAAAAAAATCACCTTCATTGTTGGACTGCAGTGCTGAAAGCCTAGAAAGCAAGAAATGGAAAGAATAGAAAGTAAGGAAAGAGAGAATTTGTGAAAGTGAGCTAATTTCATAAGGAGTTATTGATTTTCTAAATATATTTTTACTAAAGGGATTCTAGATAAATAAGTTTTAAATACTAATTTTTTAAATAACATTTTAGATAAATAAGCTTTGAAACTAAGAAAAGATTTTTAAGTTTTGAAAAGAAGAGAGATTTGAAAAGAAATATTATTCCAAATTTAAAGTGAACAAAGAAAAAATGAGCAAAAGGCATGATTGTTAGAGGAAGTCATATATATATATATATATATATATATATATATATATATATATATATATATCCAAGTATTTAAGATGTATAATGTCTATTATTTAAGAATTGAAATGTTTTCATCCTAACTTTTATCATATTTTATTGAATTCCAATCAAAATTAGAATATAAACTTGGTTTTTTTTTTAATAGGAAATTTTGATTTTGAGTTAAGAACCATTACCTTCTTTTACATTAACTGATGAATTTTCAATACTAAATTTACTTCTTTATCATTATTGAATATGTTTACCTCCTTACATTTACTTCATATATACAAATTATGAAATAACAAATGACATTATATAGATGTTTGGGAATTGCAATGCAATTCAAGTGATTGTGGGAGTTTTTGCTATCAAATGACATGGATAGTGACATTGTGATTGTCTATCTGAATTCATCAACTACTTAATTTGTAACTGTGTTGATTATGAGTAGACTCAGATCTAGCAATTAAAAGCAAAGTAACATAAATTTCAATTCTAGCAGATTAATTATAGCAAAACATATATTGAAAAGAAACACTTCCAAATTCTTCAGAGGATGAAAACTTGTTACCCACTGGCTAAAGCTTTGTTGTAGTCTAATTATTCTATATTTTAAAGCTTTTTTATATAAATTTTGCTCAAAATTCAATAGATATTTCGGATTTGGAATTTTTCCCATGATAAATATAAACTCATTTTTAACCCCCAAAACCACAATCTCACCCACAATTATATCACAACATTCCAGCCAATTCAAAACTTAAAATCTTCTTTTAAGGATATTAAAGTTTTAGGTTAATGGAGATGATTAGTCCACAACAGTGTACGGTCTAAATACCCATTAACAATAATTTGGCAGTTTCTCCTGAACAGAAGTTCCAGGGACATGAAATTTCCTTTATAATTAGAAGAACCACGATAAGTTGCAAGTCATCCATGGCAGAAAACCATTCATTCACGTCATTGCTTTAAACGGTACCGTGTTTGTTTGAAGGCTTTTCAGTTGACTAGGATGGCTGTACAGCATCGCCAGGCAGACCAAGCCATCCACAGATGAAATGACAGAAAGGGAGGCGAATTTCTGCCATAGGACTTCTGACTTCTTAATCCAACTCAGAATATTGACTTCGCCCACTGCCTGCATATTGGAATTTGTGTCAAAGTGTCACAGGTTGCACGAATAACGTAAACAAAATTTGCAGATCAATTCATGGAATTTGGGAAACAGAAAAATTGGTGCAATCCCATTAACTATAAAAGGAAATATTCAGTGGGTTACGTTTTCAAAGTAAATAACAATGGCAAAATATATAAATAAAGGAAAAAAATATTTATAATTTATTTTAAACCTAATAAAAATGCATATTTATAATTTCCACTTTTGATTTTAATTTTATAATTTCCACTTTTGATTTTAATGGTGTTTTAATATATGATATCTTTAATTTTTTTTCACAGGTGTTTAAAAATATTTTAATATAATTTTTATTTGTATTTGGAGTTGGTTATTGATTGACAATTTATGGTTATTTATAGTTGAAATTGGTCTTTTTCTTTTAAAAATTTTTGATCCTGGGAGTATTTGAATTGTTTTTTTTATGGTGGCAATGGATTTAGCACCATCAAAAACCTGAGGGCACCCAAAATCTTGAAGCTTACAGTTCTAACCTAGATTTCCAAAAGAACTGGATTTTGTCAAAATTATACCAGAATTTCCAAGGTTTTATGAGCCAAAATGTCACCTCCTTACACTACACATATTTTTTTATGTTATATGTTCAAGGAATTTAGTTCTAGTGGTTTGGTTGAAGTCTTTGGATTTCTCTTTATTTGCATAATGAATATAATCTTTTTCTCTAGTCTATGTGTGTGTGTTTATATCTTTATTTAAATTTATTACAAATGGAAAAAAAATTGATCTAAATTGATTAAGTAAATATTTTGTGTATATAGATTTTTTCTCTCTTTGAAAGTATATGGAAGCAATCATTGTCTTAATTGAGGTTGTGCAGGGTGGTTAGGGGGAATGGTCGTTATCTTTCCCACCCATTTTCAAAATCCTCCATTGTGACATGATGAGCTATAATGCCTAATAAATCTTGTTGTAATGGCTTAGTGCCTATGAATATTGTTGTAATGGCTTAGTGCCTATGAAGATTGTTGTGTTGCCTTTGAGCCTTGTGAACTCTTAAGTGAGTATACCTCACGCTAATCCTCAAGCTGAGAGAGAGGCTGATTTTTTTCCTTGGAAAGAAATATAAAACTAATAATTGTGCTGATTTTAAGTTAATATAATTTCATTTTCTTTCCAATGTCTTGCCATAATTTCTCTATTACTCTATTTTGTAATTAGTTTCTAAAGCCAAGTCATTTATGAGACAAATCCTTTTGTGGAATCTCATTCTTAATAATACATTTCTTCAAATCTTTTGTATATATTTATATTTATGCACTTTATTAATAAACAAAGGCCTAAAAGAGTTAGATCTAATAGTGTAAAGCTAGGGTTTTTCACCATTGGGCAGGGTTCAGTTCTTGTGAGGACCAAATATGGACCCATGGATGACCTTGATGTAGTGGTCCAACATGTGGTTTCATGACATGTGTACACATATGTAGATCAAAGCCCAACCTTGTGTCATTCAAAAATTTATAGGGTGTCTATATTGGGGAAGTATGTAATGTAATGAGTTGTACAACACAAACAAGTACCAGAGTGGTGGTCTTGCGAATTATGAGGCTCAAGCAATAGAAAATTATTCATCTGATGATGGAGGCTATCTTGGTCTCTTTAGGCTCTAGATCTCTAGATCATTGTGTTGTCTCTTTAGGCTCTAGATCTCTAGATCATTGTGTTGGCTCATATCTTCAAGGTTCTAGTGCACTAATAATGCCACTTATTTCAAGTTTGCATTATTAATTTATGCACCCTATCCCACTTGATTTATGTCCTTTGGCCCTCACATTAGGTTAAATATGAGTTGATACTAGGAAAGTATGTAACAAGTTGTATGATGCGAATAAGTACCGATATGGTGATCATACAAATTGAGGATATACGTGACAAATATCTTAATCTGAGGTTGAGGCAAGTTGATAGAATGAGTTGGTTGCTATCTTGCTCTCGTTAGGGTCTAGATCCATAGATCATTGTGTTGGCTCATATCTTCTTGGTTCTAATGTGCTAATTTTGTTCATTTATTTCATGTTCTCTTTGTTAATTTACACACCGTAGTCAACTTGATTTATGTCCTTTGGCCCTCACATTAGGTCTATGAGTTGATAAGTATGTAATGAGTTGTATGGAACAAACATGTATCGAAGTGACGGTCTTGTGAATTATGAGGCTGAAGAAATAGTGAGGGTATAGGTCACAAATAGCTTAAATTGAGTTTCAAGCAGATTTAGAATTATTTTGTTGCTATATTGGTCTCTTTAGGCTCTGGATCTATAAATCATTGTGTTAGACTCATATCTTCGAGACTCTAGTGTGCTAATTATGGTCATTCATTTTGTGTTCTCATTGTTAATTTAGTTTGGTCTATTTCAATTTTTTGTCTTTTGGTTATTCAAGGTGGTTTCTACAAGCCCATTAGGTGGCATAGGTAAACTTAAGGAAGCATTGCTCCCTCATTGCTCAATTCTTCCATATTTCTCACGTAACAAAGGATTTGTTCCTTTTCTTTGGTTTTTTCTAGCTTCTAGCTACTCTTTGTTGATTTCCTATGGTTCTTGGCCTAGCTAGAATCCCAAATTCTCTCTGGAGTTGGTGGTGCTCCTATTCTTCGTTTGGATTAGGGCTTAATTTGTGGGGATTAGGGGTCTATCTCCTTTCTTTCCAAGTTTTCAAGGCATTAGTAGCCTATCTCTCATCTTGGCTTCGTGTCGAGGTTGTGACCTCTAATTCTCTAGCTATATCTCCTATGTGGTTGGGTTTTGGTTTGGTATTGGTGGGTGGCTTCCCCTGATATCTTTTGATATATTATAATGAGAATGAGAAACCCACTCTCTAGCCCTACTTTTAGTTGAAGAAATGCCTACAAGTGCTCCCCTTCAACCCTCAAGGCAGCCCCTTTGGGAAAACAACCACCTCGAGCCACTTAGGCTGAAAAGGATGCTATCTAGGTGGCCACAGCCTTGCAACTCAGATTGTATGAGGAAAGTAAAAGAAAATTTGAAGATGTGGAAAGGAAACTCAAATGGAACACTAGTAGCTCTCCAAGGACCAACTAGAACCCAAGTTCAAAGAATGGATTTATAACTTTGTTTAGTCACTCATAAACCATGAACACTAAGATTTCCAAACTCATTGAGCTTTACAAATTCAACAAATTTTTCATTGCTGAAATCATTAAGCAAATGAGAAACTTTCAAATTACCATATATATAAAATCAACCACATGGCATAGTATAAAAATTTGACATGGTTTAACGTTATATGTAAGGAAGTTTTCAACTTTGAATTTTAATGCCATCTCAAAGAAACCTCTGATTTTCCTATGAAACATTTTGATCCTACCCACATCTATAAAGATTCTCCCTCTCATCATTATTCTCGTGGAAGATGACCTATGCAACAACATAGCATGAAAGCAAAACAAGAAGATGGTCTGCCATAATGGCCTTTTTAAAATGCACAATATTTATGTTGACAAATGTTGAGATAAAGCACGACAAATGTTGAGATAAAGCACGAGCCTCCCTCTGCATCAACGTTATTTTAATGTGTTGTTTTCATTAAGTATTACCATGAAAGACAAAACTTATATAATGATATGCTGCTACTCCTGGTTCTCTAAATGGCAAGCTTTTCTGTAATATCATATTCATATTAAATTTAACTTTGTTCTCTAAATGGCAAGATTTTTTCTAATATCATATTCATATTAAAGTTAACTTGGTTCTCTAAATGGCAAGCTTTTTTATAATATCATATTCATATTAAATTTAACTTCAAATAATACACAAGCCAGCTTCGGGGAAAATACTTTTCGAATATAATTAAAATTTAATATAATTGCTGTACTACTGTTAAATTGCACCAAAATCTTCCTTCAAACTCTGGCTACCCCACGCTATGCTGGGCCAAATGTAGGGTATCAGAATCGAATTAGGGCAAGAAGAATATAACGAAGCACATCAAGGGAAAACATAACTGGAGAACTTTATTATACATTGAGCAAACCAGAGGCAATACATAGCGTGAAAATTTGCATTGACATTCAAGGACCTATAATTAGGTATTGCAATTAGGGACAAAAAATACATTAGGGTGAGATATATTAAAGTCTTCGCCCCGTAATAATTCCATGGAGTTCCCTGTCATACGTCGACTAGTGCCATGAGGGCTCCCACAGGTCTGGTAGGGATTGATCAGCTTGATCACGAACATCTGAAACGTGGTACCCATTGGGCAGTTCGTCGCATGAGGATGTGGATCTTTCATGGAAAGTGCTCAGACTGTGAGAAAATGGCTCCGATATCGATTGATCTCCGCCCTCAACAATGTGCAGGTTTTCTCTTATGAAAGAAGAGAAATTCGCGTGTTGCAGATGCATGTGAAGAAGCTCTGCCTGCAAAATTGCCTTCTCTAACTGCAGCTTCGAGACGTGTTGCTGCAGCTGCCAGATTGTTCCCGCGCACCCATAAACAGGGTCTCTCAGCCTTGCGCTCGCTTCATATACCATACTGCTAACTGCATCGGCTCGTTTTTCCAGGGGCAGATCCTGAATACAAATCGTCATGTCAGCACCAGTATTGAAAAATTGCAGCAAACATGAATACAAGAGAATGAATTGCAGCAAACCTGAATAAAAGAGAACACTTGTATTTACTAGAGGCTATGTAGAATCTATGGAAAAGCTCCGGAATAAAATAGCATATTTTCAATTATAAGAGGTTTTGTAGAATCCATGGAAAAGAGTAAAATGGTTATTTCTTCTAAGATGGTTATCATAGGTTTTGCAGGATTTATGGAAAAGAGTAAAAAAAGTTATATGGTCTATAAGCATAAGCAAAAAAATTATTTTAGACCGTTATTACAGGCTTTGCAGAATTTAAGGAAAAAAGTAAAAAGGTTATTTCATCCATTATAATGAAAAAAAAATGGTTATTTCTTCTATGCTGCAGAGGAAGAGTAAACAGGTTATTTCATCCAAGAGCATGAGAAAAGATAAGATTTTATAACAGAGGAAGATGGTTAGGTTATTTCTTCTATGTTGGGGATGAAGTTGGTTATTAAAGACCATGCAGGATTTATGGAAAAGAGTAAAAAAGTTATTTCCTCTATGAGATTGAGCAAACAGGTTATTTCATCTAAGAGCATGAGAAGAGAGAAGATTTTATAACAGAGGAAGATGGTTAGGTTATTTCTTCTATGCTAGGGATGAAGTTGGTTATTAAAGACTTTGCAGGATTTATGGAAAAGCGTAAAAAAGTTATTTCCTCTATGAGCTTGAGCATGAGAAAGAGAAGATTTTATAATGGAGGAAGCTGATTATTTCTTCTATGCTAAGGAGGAAGATGAAAGATGGTTATTAAAGGCTTTGCAAGATTTATGGGAAGTTAAAAAGTTATTCCTCTATGAACATGAACAAGAGAAAAAGAATATTTTATAACTGAAAAAGATAGTTATTTCTTTTATTTTAGGAAGGAAGATTTATAAGTGGTTGAGTGGAATAATTATTATTCCGTTTACTTTCCTCAATTCCCTCAAACAAATAATATAATAATTTCTAACTTTAATTAAATAACCTATCTAAAATCCAAACATATATATTATTTATATAATAATATAATAATATAAATCATTATGTATATATTATAGTTTTATACATTCAAATCATTACAAGTCGAGGTTATTAAAATGCCAAAGATAGTGACCAAAGAAACAACTAAACTGATTTTATGATTAAAACCTTTAATAACTTGATTTTACGATCTAAATTAAATTATATAATATGTTACATTACACTATTTACATATATAAAAAAATATTTATATAATATATTTTACAAGAGGAGAATGGAATGGTGGTATAAGTAACATATAAATATCAACTTTATAACTATGCTATTATCTAAAGATATAAATAAGTTTAACCAAACAAATATGCTAATGATTTTTTTAAAGTTACTGTGAAGCCAGAAGCCAGAACCAGTTGGTGTCTGAGACCGTCATTCATCCAAAACAAACACAAAGTTATGTGTGTTTTAAAATAACCTACAAATCACATATATGAAGACTTATACATGATGTTGTATGGCATTACCTCTAGCATTTTTATGATATTGCTTGCTCCAAATACTCTATGTGCATCTGCAAATTTCTGCGCATCATTTTGTGGGAAGTAAGGAGCAAGCACGCAGCTCTCTGTACATCGTCTTCTCAGCAGCTTGCAAGCTGCGCATGGTGATGTTGTTTGTCGCCCTCCTCTTAATTCGCTCATCTGCAAATATGCAGTTACCAAACCAGAGTCCATTATTGCCATTACTGCAACAATGAGACACAAAATACTGAAAAAAAAAAGATGATTGTGATGGAAAAAATTTGGGGGTGGGGGGGAGAAATCTGCAGATCTGTGGCCACCACGTTAATGGTTTTTACCTTTTTGAAGTAATGACAAAGTGCTCAGACTCACAATTCTAGCAGTGGCCAAGGAACCTCAAAAGTCCTGAGCAGAAGAAAGAGGGTGATGTAGGCCCTATGTGATGACATGGTGGGGGTGCAGTTGGGAGCTGAATTTATAGGAATTGAGGGGAGTCAGGGGAGGGGACTCCCATCTCATTACACATTGCAGGCGGATTGTATCATGAAGTCAACACGGGGAGTCAGATAAAACGGCGGAACGGACAGCTCTGCTTCTTTCCCGTGAGGCAGCTGATCAGTGGTTGACAAAAGCATGTCCTCTGTTCTGACCTGCATGTGACTTCTTTCATCTCTGTTTTGTCTCTTGCGACTCACTGAGAATAAGAAGCAAGTGTATTATAAAATCCCACGCGTTATTAGGTGCATCGGCATTCAGATTCAGATGTGGGTACAGTTTAAATGGGAACCAGTGTCTGCCTGCGAGACCCCCAAATGAATGAAAAAAAACAGAGGGACAGAACAGGGCAATCCAGAGAGCCGGGCAATCTAACAGCACAATCCAACCAATGTACTTGCTTCTGGAAGTTGAAAGAGACTGGATTGACCCATCGTTTTGTCGATGGGCTATCAAAATCAAAATCATGGAATTGATGTTGGGATGCTGGAAATGATGTTGGGGATGCTTATTGCCCAGAGCAGTGTAAGCTCTGTAATTAATTATTAGATGTTTTTGTTTTTCGTTGAAATTTGTGTAATTATCACATGTTTTTGTTTTTAGTTGAAATTTGGATATATATGTTTTTGAGTAAAATTATATAAATGAATTATCAAAATCAAAATAAGGAAATGATGTTGAGATGCTTTTTAAACTAGAGCAACGTGATTATCAGATGGTTGTCTTTTTTTGATTGGAGTGTAATTAGGAGATGTTTTTGTTTTTTAGTTGATATAAATGAACAATCAAAATAAGGAAATGATGTTGGATGCTTTTGAAACCAGAGCAATGTGATTATTAGATGATTTTGTCCTTTTTAAGTTGAAGTGTAATTAGGAGATGTTTTTGTCTTTTTAGTTGAAGTGTAATTAGGAGATGTTTTTGTCTTTTTAGTTGATATAAATGAACTATCAAAATCAAAATAAAGAAATGATGTTGGGATGCTTTTTAAACCAGAGCAATGTGATTATTAGATGGTTTTGTTTTTTTTGGTTGAAGTGTAATTAGGAGATGTTTTTGTCTTTTTCGTTGCCATAAATGAACTATCAAAATCAAAATAAGGAAATGATGTTGGGATGCTTTTTAAATCAGAGCAATGTGATTATTAGATGGTTTTGTCTTTTTTTAATTGAAGTGTAATTAGGAGATGTTTGCCTTTTTAGTTGATATAAATGACTATCAAAATCAAAATAAGGAAATGATGTTGGGATGCTTTTTAATCCAGAGTAGAGCCATGTGATTATTAGATGGTTTTGTCATTTTTTGGTTGAAGTGTAATTAGGAGATGTTTTTGCCTTTTTTGTTGACATAAATGAACTATCAAAATCAAAATAAGGAGATGATGTTGGGATGCTTTTTAAACCAGAGTACAGCAATATGATTACTAGATGGTTTTGTCTTTTTTGGTTGAAGTGTAATTAAGAGATGTTTTTGTCTTTTTAATTGATATAAATGAACTATCAAAATCAAAATAAAGAAATGATGTTGAGATGCTTTTTAAACCAGAGCAATATGATTATTAGATGGTTTTGTCTTTTTTAATTAAAGTGTAATTAAGATATATTTTTATTTTTTTAATTGAAATATAATTATTAGATACTTTGTTATTTTCATTGAAATTTAAATATATAATTTTAAACACAATTTTAAATTTTAAATAATTTAAAATAGGTTAAGATATAAATAGATTCCATAGGTAAAAAATCTCTAAAATTTTTTAAATTACATTACTCAAAACTCAAGAATTTTCTACCTAATTTAAAAAAAAGCATGTACGCACTAAAATACTACCTTTTACCTTTTAACAATTAGAGTACTCCATTTTAAACCTACCGTTTAACATTTTTAGATGAAACAGCATTCCCTTGGGGCCGCTACCTAGCTGTGTAGGTAGACTGTCCCTACTCCCCAGAGGAATCCTGCAGCTCAGAAGCGGTCCCTAAGTCTACCTAGTCATATACCAGGGCATGTCTCCAGTTTAGGGATCTGAAGTTTGGTGGGAATGGCTGCATTGGGATTCACCCCTTCATGTAACATTTTGTCTTTTTATTACACATTCACTCAATTCAAATTGAGTTTTGAATATGTTACAGATTCAGAGATTACAATATTAATTAAAGGTAGTATAAAGGTGACACTGAAGAGACATTCATTGTAAATTGAGTTTTTAATAGGTCACAGTTTCACATAATAATATATCCATTAAAGATGGTATAATGGTAACACTGAAGACATATTCAATGTAAATTGATTATTTATTATGTCACAGTTTCACATATTAATATATCCATTAAAGATTGTATAAAGGTGACACTGAAGACATATTCAATGTAAGTTGAGTTTTGAATGTCACAGCTTCACAGGTTAATCTATTAAACAGAGAGGGTAATGGTAACACTGAAGAGACATTCAATGTAAATTGAGTTTTGAGTTTCACATATTAATCTATTCATTAAAGATTGCATAAAGGCAACACTGAAGAGACAATTAATGTAAATTGAGTTTTGAATATGTCACAGTTTCACATGTTACTATATTCATTAAAGATGGTAGGAGGGTAACATTGAAGACATTCAATGTGAATTTCAATTAAGTTTTGAATATGTCACAGTTTCAAAGATTAATATCTTCCTTAAAGAGGGTATAAAGGTAGCACTGAAGAGACATGCAATGTAAATTGAGGTGTTGAATATGTCACAGTTTCAGAGATTAATATCTTCATGCAAAGGTAATGCTGAAGACACATTCATTGTAAACACAGCCTGACAGATTAATATCTTCATTAAAGATTGTATAAAGGTAAGAGTGAAGGGATGAATTAAAGTTTATATAAAGGTAATATACTAAAGACACATTCAATGTAAACACAGCCTGACAGATTAATATCTTCATTAAAGAAAGATGGTATAAAGGTAACACTGAAGGGCTAAAGTAATGCAAATGTTGACTCTTTTTTTCTTCAAAAAGTATAGTTGAACGAGCACATTCCTCTTTGTAAACGATAGACAGAAACCAGAATGATTAATGTTAGCCAAGGGAGTAAAAAGCGGTTATTTTTTATTATAAAAAATTCATGTACTACTAAAGTTTTTATATTATTTTAAATATTTGATTAATTTTAATTTTATTTAAAAATTAAATTAAAATTTATATTTAAATAATACAAATATATTTTATAAAATTAGAATATTTTTTATATATTTCACCTGGCCAATTGTATTTATAAAATATTTTATATATTTTACCTGATAAATTGTATAATATGATTTGTATATTGCATTATATAAATAGAAAAAATTAATTATTAAATTAATTTAATTATTGAATTTAATTTTGATTATCGAAATCAATTTAATTATATGTATTTTAGGAAATTTATTTATATATAAATAAAGATGGTTATTTAGATTTTTTAATATCATATGTTGTTTTTACTGAGTATCATCGTTTTTTTTTTTAATGAGTATCATTGTTTTTTTTTTTTTTAATGGTCGATTTATGGTTGTCATTATAATTTCTCGCCCCAAGAGGTTCGAACATGTAGCTTACACAACAGCCAGAACGCCGTAATAGTATGTTCGGAAAAACATAACTATCAACAAAAATATTATAGAGCACATTATTATTATTATTATTATATAATAAACATCAAAAAAATATACACATATACACCAATAAGATACATTTGGATAAGATAAAACATAATTCTTACATCAAAAATTCAATGCCCAAATGCTATGGAAAATTTACATGTGGAATGTATTTCTCCTTCACATTGCATGGATGTTGCCTCTTAACTATGCCAATTACTAATTAACTCTCACAAGAAATTGGTGTGGCCATTGCCCTTGGACCCTATGACGAACAAGATGCATCAAGGTTGCTTGAAGCCACAGGATAGGGTTGGATGGAAAGTGTTAACTTACGTAATGGGCAGTATCTTATTGGATGTGACTATGTTTGAAGTATATCTTTCATTTTAGATATCAATGGACTTCATTATGGCTGAAAAGTAAGTGAATTTTTTGGAGATTATTTTATTGTATTAGTGTTTATCAATGTATTTTTGTATTTTTATGGGGTATTATTTTTAATTAATTTTGTTCAAAATTTATTAGAGACTTTTTATAATAAATTTGAATAGTCATTTAAATTTTCTAGATTGTTAAATTTATTTGTACACTTAAGAATGTATTTTTAAATCATTGTGTTGATAAAGTTGAAAAACACTTTATAGCTCAATATTCGGGTCATGTTGTAATAGTGTAAATGTTTGTAAACATTTAACATAATGTTAGCTACATATGCTTTAATTAATTTTCAAATTTAAAGATATATAAATATACAATGTAAAGTGTAATATAATGTAAAATGCAAGACACAAAGCTACCAATTTGATGAGAAGAAATTAATCTATCTATAATATAAAGTTAACATACTATTGTTTTTTTTTAATTTTATTTCTTTATAATTATAATTGGTATAATAACTAATATTATTGATTATTATTATTCCAATATATTATAATAATAATCACCTCCATTATAAGTATTACTATATTAAACCTTATATATGTGTGTGCATGTGTGTATTATTAATTACACAGTGGCAATTCTTGATCAAATGGATGGAGGGGGAGAGAGAGGGAAAAAAAGAGAGACAAAGAGAGGAGGGAAAGAGAGAGAGAGAGGAGGAGGCGGGGAGGAGGGGGAAGGAAAGAGGGAGGGAGATAGTGACAGAGCTAGAGGGTGGAGAGAGAGAGAGAGAGAGAGAGAGAGAGAGAGAGAGAGAAGGAAGAGTGAAGGAAGAGAGATAAGGAGAGAGGGAGGGAGAAAGAGATGGAGTTGGATGGGGAGAGAGAGAGGAAGGGAAGAACAAAGACATAGAGAGATACAGTTGGAGAGAGAGGGGGAGTGACAAGGTTGAGATGGAGAGAGAGTGAGGAAGAGCAGAGAGGAGGGAAGAGAGATACAAAGAGAGGAGAGAGAAATACATAGAAGGGGGCGAGAGAGAGAGAGCGGGGGAGGGGTGGCAGGGCAAGGTAGGAGAGAGGTAGAGAGAGGACTTCATAGAGAGAGAGCGGGAGGGAAGAATAAAGACATAAAGATAGAAAGGTGTAGAGAGAGGGAGAGAAAGGGAAGAGAGAGAGAGAAGAAGAGGAAGAGGGAGGCAAAGAGAGATAGATAAATGTGGAGATAGATTGTGTATGTTTGGGGGCTGAGATGGAGAGACAAAGGAGAGAGAAAGAGGGAGATATAGATATAAATGGAGAGAGAGAGAGAGAGAGAGAGAGATGGTGGAGAGTGTGAGGGAGATAGACACATAGATGGAGGAGGGATAGAGAGGGAAGAAGAGATAGACACACATAGACAAATACATATATTATATAGTATTATATAATATTGAACATTATTAACTACAGAGGAAGGGGAAGTAAGACTTTTCCAAAAGGTAAAATAGTTGAATTTAGAAAGCCATAAATATTTTGGGTTTTCACTGAAATAGATGTATTGATTTAGTGTATATGTTGATTCCCAATTCAATTTGGTTGATTGCACTACATACATTGATTTTAGAAGATTTGTTGATTTATAATCCTATTTGATTCATTTCAAAGTAATTAGATTACTAGTGTGCATTGATTTTAGTGTAAGAACAAAATTGTTGACGACATGCATTGATTATGTGTTACATACAATATTTCAACCATAAATAAAATACTTGGACATCTTAAATGAAATGTTCACTTACATGAAATGTTTGCTTCTTGAAATTGTAAACTATTTGTAATTGACTACATTCTTATTTTCCCATTTTCCGTCATTCAACATTGTTATTCACTTGCATTCAAACAAGGTAATATAAAACAACTACCATTGAAACTTACTTGGGGTTTAACACTTCATAAGTCCCAATGATTGACTTTGGGGAAATCTACCATTAATACCGGAGAGCAAGAGAGACATGTATGACATTTACTACAATAACTTGATTTAATGATTTGAATGGCCTTGATTTCGACTACCCTTTTCATATGATTGATACGAAAAGATGACAAAACTAACAGGTGCGATAATAAGAACAATTAAAAGAAACTAATTTGAGATTAATCACAATGAAAACTATTTGTAAGTGACTATATTCTTATTATTCACATTTTCTATCATTCAACATTGTTACATTGTCACTTTCAATTCAAAATTTGTATTTCTTCATTTTTCATCTTTCAAGTTATTAATAGTGTCTATCATCTCAACAAATTGAGTTAACTGAACAAATTTAATATTAAAATGATCATATTAATCTAGACATATTTAGCATATTTAAAATGATACAATAATTAGGAGTTCATCAATTTTGTGTGACCGCACACAATTGAAACCATCCTTGATTCATCTTAACCCTAGATCTATAAAGCGTCGGGAGGGATTAAATCTCTCAAGTTGCAAACCTTTCCTCAAGTTTGCATTCAAAAAAGAGTCTTGCACCTCAAGATATTTGATCCCTTTCGACGCTTGGGAGATTCAGGATTCAGAGGGATCTAGTCTGGGATAAAATTATGTTATTTAATATGGACTTGAAATATTTTATTGATGGTTGACACTAACTTTTATTTATTTTTTAAATATTACATATCAATTGAATATAAAAGAGATTATACATCATGTAATATCAATAATATTATGTTTAGATGCCATCTGGGAACTCTATATTAAGTAATTGAAGAAATTACATATTACGTCAATTAAATTTTTTCACTTTCAATTATTTTATCTCTCTATAAAGTTGATCTAAAATTAAGGTGGAAATTGAAGTAATTTATGAAGAGTCAATATTGATTTTTTTTTGTTATTACTATTTTTAGTTTGTTAATGTAAGTATTATTTTATTATTTTCAAACATAACATTACTAGTTTCAATTACTTTATCTCTCGATATAAAGTTGATGTAAAATTAAGGTGAAAATTGATATTACTATATAAGTTGATGTAAAATTAAGGTGAAAATTGATGTAATTTATTAATGATTGACATTGATTTTTTTTGTTATTATTATTATTTTTTAATTTGTTAATGTTAGTATTATTTTATTATTTTTAAATGTAACGTTACGTGACAACATCTCCCTCATACTAAGTTGTAGAGCGTCTCTCGATGCAATGACTTATATAAAGCATTACGTAAATGGAAATTTAGTAATAATTTTTTTCATTCAATTGATAAATTAATTTGATCATTCAATTGTTGCAAGAAATCCAATTATATAAATAAAAATTATAATTTAAAAATTCAATTATATAAATAAATATGGTAACCTACAAAGTTCAATTATATAAACAAATGACTTATATAAAGCATTAAGTAAATGGAAATTTAGTAATAATTTTTTTCATTCAATATAAATTAATTTGATCATTCAATTGTTGCAAGAAATCCAATTATATAAATAAAAATTATAATTTAAAAATTCAATTATATAAATAAATATGGTAACCTACAAAGTTCAATTATATAAATAAAATATATGACTTAATTTTCTTAATATACGTTACTTTCATATATTATTATTACTAATCAAAATTATCATTAAAAAATATATATATAAACACCACTCTGATAAATGTGCATAAGGTAAACCATGATTCCCACATAAATAATTCAATACCCAAATGCTATGGAGGATTTACATGTGAAATGCATTTCTCTTGCACACTACATGGATTTTTCCCTTAACCATGCCAATTACTAATTAGCTGACAAGAAATTGGTATGGGCATTGCCCTTAGACCCCATGACGAACTCGATGCGTCAAGGTTGTTTGAGGCACAAGGATAGGGTTGATTGGAAAGTGTCAGGTTAGACAATTTTTTCGTGTATTTATTTTATAGTGTTTGTATTTATCAGTGTATTTTTTTTTACGTATTTTGTATAATCACTTTTGTTTAAAATTTAGTGGGGATTTATTATAAGTTTGAATCGTTTAATTTGTAAAATCTAAGTGCTTCAATAGTTTTCGAAGGTACTATATATTCCATTTTAAATATCAATATATTCCATTGCGTTAACATTTTGGCTCAGAGGTGCAGGTTAATTTTTTCGTGTGTGTATTATATTGTGTTAGTGTTTATTAGTGTATTTTAACCTTTCTTTTTCCATGTATTTTTTTCAATTATTTTTTTTCAAAATTCAACAATGATTTTTTTATAATAAGTTTCAATTGTATAATTCGCAGAATTTGAGTGTCCTAAGAGTTTCCAAAGTACTAAAGCTATTTATGCATTTAAAAATGTATTTTAAATGACAAAGAAATCACAAATTTGTCCAAAATTAGATAACTAATTCTTATGAATGATTCGAATTGGATTATTATATTCTTTTTCACCCATCACGATGCATTTGGAGTGGAAAAAGTGGAGGAATCATCTTACGGGACTTCTTTTACCGGCGGGACCTATTTAGCGAAATGAGGTCTGAAACCTTTTAGGAGTGTTTTGAGGCATCAAATGGTGTTTTTGGGGAGTAAATTTTTTTTCTTTAATGCAACACTCTTCATGCTAATCTACACATAGAGACCTTTCCAACAACGTAAGAAGCGCGTCAATCAGAGTCCGTATGCAAAAATTGTGCCACTCAGAAGTTGACCTTCCTATTTTCACACCTATAGTTCGAGAAGATGCCATGTCAGCCCCCATTATTTATGGAAAAGGAGTTAGCCACATGTTTGTGATGTAAAAGACTCTAGAAGACTCTATATTGTAACTCTAGTTAAGAGTTGATTTTGTCAAAATTAACCACTAGTAGGCTATCCGGTTGTGTTATAACCGAGCCACTAGGAAGAAGAGGCATTCCATTCTTTCGAGAGAATTTTGTTCAATAGCTGAGCAAAGATAGCCAAGAGAGATAGGAGGTAGAGTAAACATAGAGGATTTTTGCACTATAGTAGCCCACGGGCCACAGGCATTACTTATTTGTACCTGCAGCCATATTTCCAGACAGAAAAAGAGAGCGAAGCAGCCTCGCCTTCCAACTGGGTTTTCTCCTGAAAGGGTTTCCCATAGAGAATATTTTATGTCTTGTGTGTGTGTGTGTTCCTATTTTGTCGTTCTCTACTTTTCTCCATAATTTCCATTCACATGCATGCACTAATTACAGCTAAATCCATAGATCTTAAAGTTTAATAAACTGTAATAATGTAGAGTTTTCAGAGTTTTAATATAATATTATTAGATCTGTGGTGACGAAGTGTCTAATGGAATATCCACTGCAATTTACAGATCAATGGAAATATATATATATATATATATATATAAATTATATGTCATGTTTATCTTATTTCAACTTAAACATTAAATATTTTATAATTAAATCCATATATAAATGTTATGTAGTTAGCACTTATAATAAACGTATCACTTCTAAAACAATTAGTTAATAAACAATGATATTAACAATAAAAAACTCAGCTACATCACAAATCATATCAATTTTAACAAACATTTTCCGTAGCACCTCGTGTATCTATATACAACTGTGTGAAATATGAACATGTAAATTTATGTGAAAATAAATAAATTGATGACTAGTTGAAGGAAGGGACATACAGATTCAAAGCTTTGAGGTGAAGGCATGTGCAAGGTTGTTACGTGCTTGCTAAAGTATCTATTGTGTGCTTGTTTCGTTGCTTATGGTGTGACAAGAGTAGTCCCATACTAACCTTATTTAATTACCTTGAATTCCACCTTACTCAAGAATTGCCTTATGTTGACAACATTAAAAGCTTTATAATGGGTTATATAGGTGAGGGTAGTGCCCATCCCTATCCCCCTTTCTTGTGGAATGTGGTAGAGAGAATGAAAGATGCAGAACAAAAATGTTGGAGGTCTAAAGGAAGAGATAGTTAGAAAATCATAGAGTTGGAGAGTGGTCAAAAAGGTGAAGAGGTGAAGTGAAAAATAAGGCATTGGTGAACATAGAAGGAGATGAACCTGTGTAGAAGTGAGAAGAAGCGAAATTGTAAAGAAAAATCAAGGAGCGCCTGAACTAAAGGGAACGACGGAGTTGGAATGGACTACCTGAGAGTGAGTATATAAAGGACAAGGGTGTTATTCCTTGCATCTCACATATGGAGGCCACTGGACATTGTTTTTAAGCCTAAAGGATTAGTTGGGAGCTCAGTGGAGGAAATGAATCATTGTGGTGCTTTCTATGAGGATGTGAAACCACCTAGTGCTTGTTATCTAGTTCTTAAACCACTGGGATAGGGTAGTCTAAGCCACTGTGGTGGTTTTTTGTGAGGTTGCGAAACCACCTGGATAGTTGATCACGGAGCCCTGTTGTGTTTGCCATGAAAAGGTAGCTATGAAATCACCAAAAGAAGTTGATTCAATCTCTTGGAATGGAGAAATAACTCATCCCTGCTTGGGTGAAGCTATGCATTTTAACTTAGAGAGTGAGTCACTAAGATTCTTATTTCTAGAGAGTAGTTGTCAAACTACCTGGACAACGGACTCCTTATCCTGCATATGTGACTAAGCCTTGGGTGTGAACTTCCTGGATTAAGCATCTCCTTAGATATTGGATCTTCCTTGGGGGAGGACAACTACAAGAAATATTGTAGTGTGGCTAGCCTATGATTGGGTGGAGAGTTGAAGTCCCTCCTTTAGTTTCCATCCATCTTTAAACACATAGATAAGTGTAAATTTCCTGTGTATGTTTTTTGATGGATTGTGATGATTCATGTTTTGTGAGAATGATGCAATATCTCATGTCTTTGTAAATGTGGTGATTTATTGGGCTGTGAAATTCACTGTTATGTTCATGAGTGAAATGATATCTAGTAAGATGATGGTTTTGATACTTGTTTGGATAGTGTTGACTATTATTATATTCATGATGAAAGTGTAGTTATGTATTTATGTATATGTAGATGTACTCTGACAACATGTAAATGAATATATAGTTCAAACTACTCCTGCATTGGTTACATTGTTTGAATCAAGAGTTTGGGACTCAAGATTTGGGCCATAGATTCTAGGAATGGGCAGTTTGGGCTACCCCTATGTTAAACACCATCACTAAGTTTGTTGGCTCGGTCTTCATGTCTTCGAGCCATGAATTTTCTTAAGACATCAAGTTATTGAGCATGGGTGAGGCAGTCACCTTCCTATTCATAGAAATTACCTTGGATCTTGTCTTCTGTGTTATAAGTATATGGCACTAGTACTAGCAGACAACAAATATAAACTCATTTGAATGCAGGCAGGGTTGACATTGAACGAGCACTGGTGGAACATTGACCCAACAGAACTATGTTGCATGGGCCAATCATTGGCCATCCTCTATAGCGAGTAAGGTTAAAGGATAATCATAGGCTGATACACTTATCCTAACACTGTTTAATCACGAAGGTAAAGGCTAAGAGGGGTTCCCAGTGATCCAAAATGGATCTTAAAACCCTCTAAGTCTAAATCCTCATATATATCTATATCTATATCTATATATATATATATATATATATATATATATAGATATATATATATATATACTATCATGAAACATTATATTAGAGGAAAACACTGAAGGATGGCAGAAAATAGAGTAATGTGAAGGTTGAAGTATTGTTGAATCAGAATCGTTGGATTGGAACGATCAACGGTCCAGATCAAATCGGCTAATCACATTGGAGGGTTCGGCGATATCGTATCGGCGGAGTGTATCAAGGACAGTCCGAGGGGAAATGAGACTGCGATCGGCGACACAGCGCAAACTGTTGATTGAGCGTGTAGATCAACGGCTATGATTACACCATGGCATCGCAGGTTTCCAAGGGAAGGACTTACCAAAGGCCCGAAGACCATGCGATATGTTATTGCGATATATCGCATCGCAATATTGCATCACAAAAATACAAAGGGGCAAAGACCCATATCCCATGCGATTTTCAATAGCGATAAAGACCGGACCCAATAGGAATTATGGAAGTGATTTAAATATATTTGAAGTCCGGTTTTTGCGGATTTCTTTGTATTTTCTCGTATATTGATGTTTGGCCACATACAATGTGATATTGTGACATGTGATAAATGGCTGACCCGAACGGTTTATAAATGCGGCTCTATAAAATATGAGTTTTGATATAAAAGTGTTTGTCGGGCTTTTTCTGTGTATTGGTGTATTTCTGTTATAAAACCAAAATACAAAGGAGACATGGCATATGGCACTACAATGATAAAACACGGACCCGAAAGAATTATGAATGCAACTTTATGTTATTTGGACTCCATGGTAGATGGTATTTCAGGCGGGCTTCAAGCAGTAAGTGGTATTGGATGGGCTCCGCCTGATCCCATACACTGAACAACATGTAGCACACAGCAAGGAGAGAGAAAACAACTTTTTCGAGCGGGTTATCTCCACGCAAGTAAGCCACCCGAAATGCACATCAGCCGTTAGATCAAATGGTCGCAGATCAATGGTGCAGAATGCACAAGAAGGTTGGATGATCAGGATGGATGTGAACTGTCGGATGAGAACAGATCTATGGTGTGGGATGCTAAAGGATCGATAACGGACGAGGAATAACAGTCATCCAATTCCTCTGTTTTAGAGTTTTTCCTGTGTATTTCTCTATGTAAACAAAGAAGAAACTCTTTGGAAATTTTCATTCTGCCAGTCTTTCCGTTTGAAAACATGTGGCCACCATACCATAAGCGTTTTACAACGATTGTTTAATGCTCGATAGGGAGTTGAACAGACAACGGGCGGGAGCTAGAAAGCCAAGAATGTAGATGAACAGATAGATCTGAGAGGCTTAAAAAGCAACTCTATGGTAGCACAAAGCAGTAGACAGAGAAGAGAGAAAGAGAAAGCAGAAGACAGAGAGCAAGAGGGGAGTTTGTGCACCCTTTTAGACTTGAGGATTTTGAGTAAATCCCTGTTGCTTGTTGTCACTGCTGTGTTGAGACTCTGTTTGAGCTCACACTTGTAACATTATGCTCTTAAAGACATAATATAGAGGTCGACATTGAAAGCTGGACCAGGCGACATAACCAGGAACTCTGGTGAGCTCCTTGATTATTTCTTGTGTTGATGTGTGTGATTATTATGTTTTATAACTGTTCATTGTCTATATTATTCGCAATCTTTTCGATCTGTTGCACTAAATAATATAGGCATTCCTGCACATGAGTATGTAATACCTCAATTTCCTATTTTAAGATCATTTTCGGATCAAGTGGTATCAAAGCATAAGGTTTTGTTAAGGTTAGACAAGCTTGTGCTGGATTTTGAATGCTAACTAGATTAAAGCTCCGACTAGGAGAAGGAGAACTTGTAGAGGTTAATCCAAAGATTGGAAGAGTCTATTCTCAAAGGAGAATGGCAGAAGAAGCTCCATTGCGATCAGAATCTCAATTTATAGAAAGTTTTAAGGCACTCCAAGCCATGGTGGAAGAGATGTATTTGGAATTTAAGAAGGGTCGAGGTGAAAGCACTTCAACACCTAAACTAGACAAAATAGCAGAGGAACCTTTTCTAGTGTCCCCTCCAGAAGGCAAAGGAAAGAGAGAAATTCCTCCTCCACCATCTCTTCCATCATCACCTTCATCATCTTCATCATCTTTTGGATCTTCTAAGAAGAAGAAGAAAACTTCCTTAATCAAATTAGATGTGAAGTTTGATTTGCCAATTTATGATGTAGAACTTAATGCAGAAAAGCTAGATAATTGGATAAGACAAATTGATGTATATTGCAGGGTACAGAACATTGATTCAAAAAGGAAGAAGATTCAGCTAGCTAGCCTTCGACTTGGAGGAACTGCACTAGTATAGTGGGAAGGCAAGACACAAGCTGATCTACAAAAACATGGTAAAATCATTTCTACGTGGAATGAATTTGTTTCTGCTATTAAAAAGCAATTCTATCCTTTAGCTTACATGTCACAGGCAATGATGAGTTGGAAAACTCTTCGTCAATTGAAGGGTCAAAGTGTACAAAATTATACTCAGGAATTCAGAAAGAGAGCTTTAACTCTAGGTATATCATTGGACTCACTTTAAACTTTATTAAAGTATATAGGTGGTCTTCATAGCTATTTAAAGCATATTATTCTCATGTTTAATCCCACTAGCTTAGATGATGTATCAGTTCAAGCCACACATCTAGAAGCTAGAGGTAAGAATGTAAACCTAGAGGTTGGAGATCATCTAAATATTCTGTAAGCAAGAGTAAGGAAAAGAAGAAACTGAAATGGAAGGAGAGGAAATAAAACACTGTAAAGAAGGATAAACCTTCATGCCCTCATTGCAAGAAGGAAGGACACGATGAGGCACACTGCTGGTATTTGCATCTAGAACAAAGACCTAAGAAGTTTGGTGGAAGGAAGAAAAAGAATGTTGTAGCTATTCAACAAGACTTGGGATCAGATTCAGGCGATGAAACAATAGTTACAGCCACAAGTATTAAAGGTAAATATTCTAAAGCGTCCACAAGTAATTCTGCACAATCTGTTGATAATGAAAATAATGAGAGGGAAAGAAATGAGCTTTTTCGTATTAGAGTAATTTCCAAACACAATAAGATTGATACTTTGTTTGATAGTGGATCACAAGTAAATTTAATTTCTAAAACAATTGTAAAGAAGTTGGAATTACAAACAAAACCTCATGAGAAGCCATATCCATTAGGTTGGGTGTGTGATAAAACAAAGCTACAAGTAACGAGACAATGTAAACTTAGTTTTGTTATTGGATCAACATTTGTAGATGAGGTTGAGTTAGATATAGTTCTATTGGATATATGTGGTATTGTTTTGGGAAGTCCATACTTGTATGATAGGAAAGCTATTTTCTATAGAGTTGAAAATAAGTATCAACTCACTAAATATGGAATGGAATATATTGTAAGATCTCATACTCAAGGGTAACTATTCTCTCATAAACTCAGGACAAATGAAAAGAATTGTGAATTCAAGTAAGAAATTTTTACTAATGGTTGTAAAGGAAAAGGACCCTGATAAAACCAATGTATTTGAAGGCTGTGATGCTAAACAAAAAGCTGATTTAGTTAAATTTGTTTCAGAATATGATATCCTATTTCAAGAACCTAGAGGCTTGCCACCCAAAAGGGAAATAGCACATGATATTTGTCTGTAGCAAGATGCTCCATTACCTAACATTGGAATGTACAGGTTGTTAGATTTAGAGAATGTAGAGATAAAGAAGCAAGTACAGGAGTTGCTCGATAAAGGGTTTATACGACCAAGCACATCACTATGTGGATCTCCAATCGTGCTGGTGAGAAAGAAAGATGGTTTGTGGAGAATGTGCATTGACTATAGAGAACTAAATAAAATAACGATCAAGAATCATTATCCTCTTCCTCGTATTGATGATTTATTAGATCAATTGAAAGAAGCTGTTTACTTTTCTAAGTTAGACTTGCGAAGTGGTTATCATCAGGTCAGAGTTGCAGAATATGATGCAAGGAAGATTGCTTTCAAGACAAAGCAAGGACTTTATGAATGGTTGGTTATGCCTTTTGGCTTAACTAATGCTCCTGCTACATTTATGAGAGTTATGAATGATGTACTCAAACCTTTTATTGATGAATTTGTAATTGTTTATTTAGATGACATTCTTGTTTTTAGTAAGACATGGGAAGACCATGTAAAGCAGACTTTAGATGTTTTAAAAAGAGAAAATCTCTATTTATATCAAAATGTGAATTTGGCAGAACGTCTTTAAATTATTTGGGTCATATTGTAGGGGGTGGTGAATTGAAGATAGATCCCTCTAAGGTTGAAGTCATTTTGAACTAGCCTAAACCCAAATCTGCTATAAAGGTTAGGAGTTTCCTAGGGGCAGCACAATACTGGAGAAAGTTTATTGCTAACTTTTCTTTGATTGCAGCTCCATTACATGCTTTAATAGGATTGAAACAAGTGTTTAAGTGGGAAGGCAAACAACAGAAAGCCTTCGACACCTTAAAAGAAAAAATTAGTACAACACCAATACTAGCACTACCAGACTTTCAACATCCATTTGAGATTGAGACAGATGCCAGTGACTATGCCATGGGAGTAGCGTTGATGCACACAGAAAACCCATATGCATTCTAAGACATATACTTTTGTAGTAGTTAATTATCCCACATATGATAAAGAATTGTATGCATTAGTACAAAGTGTGAAAAAGTGGAAACATTACTTAATGGGTAAAGAAACAATAATACATACAGATCATCAACCACTTCAATATTTGCACTCACAAACTAAATTGCAACAATCAAGACATTATAGGTGGATGGGTTTTCTACAACAATTTCATCTTGTCATCAGATATAAGAAGGACATACACAATAAGGTTGCAGACATGTTATCAAGACCAATCATGAATGCATCTACTATACTTAAGCATAACTCAGTAATGCATGAAAGTTACATTGAACAATACGCTCAAGATGTAGATTTTAAAGATGTATATGCAACTTTAAGTCATGGCAAACAGGTAGAAGAATTGGATTATTATGTAAAGGACCAACTCTTATATCATTTTGGAAAGTTATGCATTCCACAAACTGAAAGAGGTAACGTAATCTGAGAAGCACATACTTCTCTAATATCAGGTCATTTTGGTGTAAGTAAAATAGTTGCACAATTGCAAAGGTTCTGTTATTGACCGAGAATGCATGAGACAGTTTCTAGATATATCAAATGATGTACAATGTGTGCTACAAGCAAACAAAATAATAGAAAATTAGGCTTGTACACTCCACTCCCAATTCCTTCTCATCCTTGGGAAAGTGATTCCATGGACTTTGTTGGGGGATTGCCAAAATCTAGAAAAGGTCATGATTATTTGTATGTTGTTGTGGATAGGTTTAGTGAAATGTGTATTTTGATACCTTGAAACAAGAAGATTACAGTTGAACAAACAACAAATTTGTTCTTTCAAAATGTATGGGTTCATTTTGGGTTACCCACTTCTATTATATCTGATCAAGATTCTCGATTTGTTGGGAAGTTTTGGTCAAATATATGGGAGTTGATGGACACCAGGTTGAAGAAGAGCACAACATTGCATTCACAAATAGTTGGGCAGATAGAAGTGGTCAATAGGACAGTGATCCAATTGCTCATAGGCTATTGCAGCAAGCATCCCAAGCTTTGGGATGAGCCTTTGTGTTATGTGCAACATGCTTACAACCGTGCCAAGCACTCTTCTAATCAGAGATCTCCTTTTGAGACTTGTTTTGGTTTTATTCCAAAGTCTCCCTTGGATTTTGTCTTTGGTAAAGACATAGCAGTTGATGGGCACAGTGATGTGGACAAAGCAACCAAGTTCATTGAAAAAATCCAGGAAATTCACCAGGCAGTACAAGAACAGCTGGAATGAAGTCAAGCCAAGTACAAGGCAAGACATGACAAGCATCGAGTTGAAAATATTTTTCAAGTTGGTGATCAAGTCTGGCTATACATCAGCAAAGATAGAATGCAAGGTGAAGGTAAGAAGCTAAAGCCAATAAGGTATGGACCTTTCAAGATAATTGATAAAATTGGTGAAAATGCTTTTCACCTTAATTTGCCAACTTATATGCATATTTATTCAATCGTTAATGTAGAAAACTTGAGATTGTATGAACCTTCATTGATTGAAGATCTTGAAGAGCAGAGTCAGTTGCCTGCTATTGAGGATCGGTTGCCTAAATATCTCAATGAGTTATAGGAAGACACAATTCTGGACAGAAAGGTGAGAACTATGCATCGAGGAGATGTTGAGTACCTGAGAGTAGGGCTCAAAGGTTCAAATCCAAGCAAAGCATGATGGATAGAAGTTAAACAAGTGAGGAGTTGTATCCTCACTTGATCGATGCCTAAAAACCAACTCTTGGTGGTCCAAAAGCTTTTCAGTGGGAAGGCGTGATCCAAAATGGATCTTAAAACCCTCTAAGTCTAAATCCATATATATATATATATATATATCTATATATATATATATATATATATATATATATATATATATATATCTATATATATATATATATATAACTATCGGGAAACATTATATCAAAGGAAAACACTGAAGGATGGCAGAAAATAGAGTAAAGCGAAGGTTGAAATATCGTTGAATCAGAGCCATTGGATCGAACCGATCAATGGTCCAGATCAAATCGACGGATTGCATCGGAGGTTTCGGCAATATCGCATCAGCAGAGTGTATCGGGGATGGCCTGAGGGGAAATGCGACTGCGATCGACGACACAACATGAAACCATTGATCGAGTGTGCAAATCAATGGCTACGATTACACCATCACATCGCAGGTTTCCAAGGGAAGGACTTACCAAAGGCCCGAAGACCATGCGATATGCAATTGCGATATATCACATCGCAATAATACAAAGGGGCAAAGACCTATAGACCATGCGATTTGCAATAGAGATAAAGGCCAGACCCGATAGGAATTATGGATGTGATTTAAATATATTTGAAGTCTTGTTTTTGCAGATTTCTTTGTATTTTCCCGTATATTGATATTTGGCCACATACAATGCGATATTGCGACATGCGATAAATGGCAGACCCGAAAGGTTTATAAATGCGACTCTATAAAATTTGAGTTCCGATATAAAAGTGTTTGTCGGGCTTTTACTGTGTATTGGTGTATTTCTATTATAAAACCGAAATACAAAGGAGACATGGCATAGGGTGCTACAACAATAAAACACGGACCCGAAAGAATTATGAATGAAACTTTATGTTATTTGGGCTCCATGGTAAATGGTATTTCGGGCGGGATTCAGGCGGCAAGTGGTATTGGACGGGGTCTGCCCAATCCCATACACTGATCGACACATAACACGCAGCAAGGAGAGAGAAAAATGCTTTTTCGGGTGGGTGATCTCCGCACAAATAAGCCACCCGAAATGCACATCAGCCGTCAGATCAAATGGTCATAGATCAATGGTGTAGAATGCACGAGCAAGTTGGATGATTGGGATGGATGTGAACCATCAGATGAGAATAGATCTATGGTGTGGGATGCCAAGGATCAATAATGGACGAGGCATAACAACTATCCAATTCCTCTGTTTTAGAGTTTTTCCTGTGTATTTCTCTATGTAAACAAAGAAGAAATTCTTTGGGATTTTTCACCGTGCAAGTCTTTCCGTTTGAAAACAAGTGGCCACCATACCTTAAGTGTTTTACAATGATTGTTTAACGCTCGATAGGGAGTTGAAAGGACAATGGTCGGGAGCCAGAAAGCCCAAGAATGTAGATGAACGGACAGAGTCGAGAGGCTTAAAAAGAAACTCTATGGCAGTACAAAGTAGTAGACAGAGAAGAGAGCAAGAGAAATCAGAAGATAGAGAGCCTGAGGGGAGTCTGTGAACTCTTTTAGACTCGAGGATTTTGAGTAAATCCCTGTTGTTTGTTGTCACTGCTGTGTTGAGACTCTGTTCGAGCTCACACTTGTAATATTTTGCTCTTAAAGACATAATATAGAGGTTGACACTGAAAGCTGGACCAGGAGACGTAGCCAGGAAGTCTGGTGAACTCCTTGATTATTTACTGTGTTGATATGTGTGTTTATTATGTTTTATAATTGTTCATTGTCTATATTATTTGCAATCTTTTCGATCCGTTGCACTAAATAATATAGGCATTCCTACACATGAGTCTGTAATACCTTAATTTCCTATTTTAAGATCATTTTTGGATCACCGAGGCATAATATAAAGCACCTAAATTTCACCCACTACTTATTTCGTGCCATTTTGATCATTTCTCAACATAATTCATGTGAGCACCCCTATGGGAGAACAATCTACTTGGGTCATGATGCCATTGTGGAACCTTACCCCCTCATGCCACCTACCACCTCCTTCTCTTTTGTTTGACATTGAATGTCATGAGTGGTGATAATCCCAAGCGACATGATGTGGACCTGATCAGTGGGACCCTCCACAATGACCTATCAGGATTGCGTAGAGGTCACATGGTTGCCAAGTGGCCAAGATAATGATGCGACCCTTTTCAATGGACCAACCTTTAAATAGTGTAAATTTTGGCCCGGGGTTCAGATCAAGATAAAATTTATATTGTAGGAATCATCTTGGTGAGTCAAATAAAACAACGGTATCAAAAGTTAATTCTGTAGGCTTTCAAAAATGAGTTTTTTTTCTAACCGCATCTTCATCCTATACCTTAGGGATCGGGTTAAACAACAAGTAACACCTTCCTTAGCTTAAGAATCCTTAAGGGGGGTAGAAGGGAGGTGGATATATCAAAAAATTGAAAAATTATCAATTATATAAATAATGACAAACTCAATTACATCACAGACCTGTATATATAAAATTTAAACAGATTTTTCATGTATGTTACATAATATTTTTTTTTGAAATCATTAAAAATAATAAATTTTATATTTATTTAAAAATATACCCATGATTGAGGTGAGGAGCAACATGAAAATGGAGGTTGTGGGGGTGCCTTCCACCCTTCACCTCCCACAACAATTAAGAGGGGGGTTGGCATGGCCAGCTCGTCCCATGCATAACACATGCAAACCTTTATTCCTCAATCTCTATAATAATCAATCTCCTTATGTTAGTTTTCCCTATTAAACAAGACCATGCTTGCTGAAATTTATGGTATGTGTGGCCCCTTTCCCCTCTTTTGGTGGGATTACTATCTCAAGTCTCTAGCAGCGTTGGGTCTGTGCTTGGAGGAAAGTTGTAGAACCATGGTGTGACCCTCGAACTTTTCCTAAGACTAGGTCACTTGTCCCTGGAATTGAAGTGGCAATGACATGGGCTTGCATGCCAACTTATTTGACGTTTGCTTCTTAAAGGATTAGTTGCTCATGTGTGATATTGGACTTGGGACCATAGTTAGAACCTGGACATGAAAATACTTCATGCTATGAGACATTTCATAATTCATTAGGGTTGAAGATGGTAGATGTCAGCAGTGCCCTACACGTGGTGTCTAAGAATTTAATGTCTCTTGTAATGTGGGATGCTGTAGTAGGTTTCTGGCTTATCTTTGTAGCCCTAATTTCTATTTTTATGGTTATGAGTTCTTATGGCATAAGTATGGTATATGGTGGTTTTATTTTAAATTATTTTGGGGTTCAATGTCACCTGCTCTTTGGAGTTTCTTAGTGTGATGGTGTCCATTCCTAGAGGTGTTTTCCTATATATTTGTTGTTTTTTCCTTTACATTCTTGTCAGTTTATGGCCATCTCAAACTCTCTACATATTCTGGCTTTTCTTTTGGTTCAATCGATTTAGTTTCATTCTCCTCTTTCGAGTTTTATTGTGGGATAATTGTCTTATTTAGTATTTTCCATATTGGCGTAGAATGTCATGGAAACACATGTGCAACCATAGGGGAGCTAGGGGAAAAGGTCTGCAAGGTCAGTTGTGCACCTAGGCCTAGGCCCAGGAAGCCACAACCATATTTCCCTCTGGTACTCCTCATGACATCTGTGAGGAAATTTTTCAACTTGAAATGATCACAACTAATGAATGGCAGACATACTCCAAATATGAAATCCTAGAGGAAGTAGCCAATTGGGTTCCTGACCCTAGTCATACGAGGGGAACTAAGAGACAATCTGAACTCCATCACCCTCCATTGGAAGATGAAAACCCTTTTAGGCAAAGTCTTGAAAGAGAAACATAGAGATCAAAATGACATCATCTCTTCCTTGAATGAGATCAAGTGGGTGCATCGATGTTTGCACTGATGTTTGGCTAGCTTGGATGCTTGACTGGCTCACTTGGAAAGGCATCTTCAATGTGAGCTCAAGCCTTCTACTCCCACTGTTACAGGTGTCACTTGGAAAGGCATCTTCAATATGAGCTCAAGCCTTTTACTGCTACTATTACAAGTGCCTGGGACCCTACTCCACTGACCTCTTTAGACTCGTTATCACATGATATGTCATAATTTAGATAGTTTGCTTCTCTATGTAACTTGGTCTCTGATAGTACTCGATGTTTTCAGTAGTAAACACTTTATTTTTATAATTACTATTAAATATCAATCAATAGATATGGTTTACCTCATGGTAGATTGAGATCAATAATAGTATGAAATGTGTTGATCGGGATGATGTATTTTGAAATTTCAAGGTAGTGAAAACTTAACTTCTACAATAGGAAAGTGTCTCTGGTGTGGGGGTTTAATCCTTGTCTATTATATTTCCCTCCATATTTAGTCAATTTTACGGAAGATGAGGGGCTCATATAGTCTTCTATAGAAGTGTATCTCTCATGGCTTAATTTTTTGGGCACCTTCTTCCATCAATGTCTCTTCTAGCTCTTAGCTTTGCACTAGCTAAGTATCAGTTTCTTATTGATACTTCCTACCGCTATGATTCATCAATGTGCGTGGTGTTATAGACAAAGGGGGGTGTGGAATAGTGAGCGACTATACAGAAAGGTTTCTTTCTGAGTCCTTGGTACGTGTTTTTCAAGATCACACCCTTACTGACAGTTAGGAAGAAATTTGGTTGGTGGAGGAAATTCACAAGTAAAGGTAGGAAGCTATGAATTTAGATGTCATGGTGAAATTCACTCCATGAGTAATAGATATAGGCAATTATCATGGGCGACATAATCAATACCTCCATATAACAGAACTCTAATAGCATGTCAAGCTAATATTTGGAAAGGCTCTAGAAGATCGATGTCAAACTCAAGTTAATCTCATGCATGGGTTGGACTAGATGAATAACCTTATCCTAGAGGAACATTGGAAATATTGGAGTTGGGATCACCATCCAACTCTCCAATTCCACAACCATGCGTAGAAAATCATTAAAACCTTGCAACTGCTAATGAGATAAAACTTATCACAAAAGAAACAATATTTCTTTACCAAAAAATTGCGGAAAGAAAAAATGAATAGAAACAAAATCACACATATAAAACACAATAATTTATGTGGGGAACCCAAATGGGAAAAACCCCTCTTTCTTATATTAAATCAACTGAGAAATTTGGTATATTACATACAATCTACTTCAAGCCTAAAGCTCCCTACAATACTAATCAACTCTCTACAAAATACTTGCAAAACACTTAGGCAAATAAGGTCTGCTAGGAGCTCCTATTTCCTAGCGCAATTCTTCCCCTAAAAAATAGGATTTTATCTTCTTTCCTTGTGCAATTTTGAAGAGAAATAACTCAGCTTGCTTCTCAAGTCTGTACACCAAAACCTGGTGTACAATAATGATTATAATTGTGCCTTCATCCAATCTGAATAGGCAATTTGATTTGCATGACCTGCTAGGGCTAAATTTAGCAGTTGCTTCTATTAAATGGGAGTAAGTTGAGTTAACACAAATTCAGCTACTCAACTAAACTCATGTCTATCTCTATTCTAGAACTAGAGATCAATTAATTGATAGACACTATAGTTAACTCCACTAGATAGCTAACTTTAGCCATCAACTAGTCAACAACTCACTACATGTCATCTAACTTGATCTAACTAACAATAAATTAGTGATAGGCCACATCACACATGCTAATTGAAAGATAACTCAAGCAAATATGAGATTGAATTCGAATTGGCATCTTTGACTAAGGCACAAGTCAAAGAATTCATTCCTTGCTACATTTTCAACACCATGCAAGGTGAAGGAGAAACACATTAATATGAACACCTCGTTTTCCTTATAAGGCACAAGTTCCCCTTCGACCGTGTCGTTTAATTTATGGATTTCCATGATTTTTCTCAAGGGGTGTCTCCACCCCAACTCAGTTGTTATTTTTAGTTTCTTTAGATAGTTATCTCAAATTTAGGGACTAGCAACGTTTCCTTTTTTATTGAACTTTGTTGTTGGTTTTCCTAGCTATGGGTAAATAAACACATCATTAACACTCTTGGGATATCTCATTTTTTTTAGTTTAATTTTGTTATTTTGTATCCCATACTCTTCTATCTCTATCTAGTTTCCCAAGTGGTAGACCAAAGATATAGAGTCTAGTAGATATGCTGTGAATATTTGATAATATAATAGAAAAATTAAATATATAAATATATACTCACATTATTATCAAAATTTTATAATTTTTTTTAATTAGTGAATAAAATTGTATTTTATATAGTTTGGAATGAAAATTAAAGGAGAGCTTTTCAAGTAGGGTTCCATGTGCCTAGGATTTTTCATAGGCTTTCAGCTTGGCACACCACCATGGTTTAAGCCTCAAGAGTGGGTGTAATCCCCTCCTAATATAGTGAGTGGAGATAACTCAACAAAACGATATATCACCACGGTACCTCATTGCTTACCAACAGGGAATAATGATCAAAGTGAACTTTATCTAGCTAGAAAAATAGAGCACTGATGGGTGCTTATTGGAAAAACCTCAATCAAGGTAGATGTCTTCCCAAGCCTATGAAGGATCCCAAATTTGAGGTCTGATTTAGTATCCTAGAAAATTGTATTCACTACATTAAGGACCATGCATTGATATACAAGTTCATAGGCATGTGGATGATTGAACAAGCCCTAATTAACCATATCCAAAATAAATGGTAGCAAAAAAGGTAGATCGACTTGGACCTATGAGAAAAATATTTTTTGCAATCATCTTCAGAAATTTATAGGAACATCCTAGGTTGTTTTAGAATGTACCCTACTTCTTCAACAATGTAGGATTGTACATGTGCTTCTAGAAAGAGAGGTGTAATCTCAAAAAGGAGGAATTCCTAGAAGCCCCTATGTGGGTGCGACTCTTCTCAATACTAAGGGAGTTCTAGAATGAGGAGGTCCTAGGAGGAATAGGGAAAACAATTGGGACTTTTGTCAAAACCTCAAAAGAACACAAGAGATGTAGATACACTTCAAATGCTCAAATATGTTCTTGAAGAATATGTTAGATCCTCTACTACCCTCTATAAGTATTTACTACCATCACTAATTGCACCAATAATCCTTGGACTATGAACACATCCCATGCAAATTCAGGAGATGCCATGAATATGGCCACTTATTTCATGTCTTCCCTATAAATCAACGGGAAAATCCCCAAGACTATAAAATACAAAGTTGTGATGAGGTGTTTTAAAAGGCAACACCTCACAAAAGAAACCCTCACCAGCAGGATACTTCATGCCCCATAGAAAAACAACAATCCAAAAACAAATTTTCAATTCTAGAAAATGAGACATAAATGGTTGAGAACCAAACAAAGGTACCAACTCTGTGGATATAAATTTGGATATGAGATCAACTAATAGGAAGGAACCAGAAACCATCCTAGAAGTACCCTTAATGGACAACCTTAAAGAGATAACGACAACTACAACACACGTCCAGGACAACACAAAAGAAATGGATGTGGAGGAAGTTAGTTTAGTCAATATGGTAGAAGAAATAAGGGGAAAAGACCTACAAACTATCCTAGAGAAAAAAGTGAAAATGTTTCACTAAATATATCTAAAGGTATGCAATCAAAAAGGTCTGGTATCTCAAAGTTCAAACTCCTTCGGAATTATAATCCAAAGTCACAACTTCAAAGAGCCCGTACACCATCAAAATGAAGAAAAGAATAAAGGTGGGAAAACCAACAAAAATATTATTCAATAAGAAAGAGAAATGTTAACCAATTCAAGTAAGGTCTCTCTCATGACATAGGTCTTCCCCTCCATTCCCCACCCTTCTCAATGAAGCTAATCACATGGAATATTAGGGATCTCAATTGCAAGGGAAAATAGAGGCTCTTAAGAGACAAAATCTATAGGGAAAACCCTATGATACTCATGGTACAAGAGACTAAATGCACAAGTGAGCATATGAATGAATTAGCAAGAAAATGTTGGAATGGTTGTGCCATAGTAACCTTGGACTTCGTAGGAAAATATGGGGGCTTAACATTAATTTGGAACCCTACAAAAGTCACTATTATGGACTTGGTCACTACCATTCACATCCTTTCATGTCGGTTCTAGCTCAAAGGATCTAGTACCATAGGTAGGATAGCCATGGTATATGGCCCAACCTTTATGGGGGCTAAGCCTAAACTCTTACAAGATTTGAGACACATACAATACTTGTTTCTAAAAGAGCCATGAACATAGCAGGGGACTTCAACATTATCAAATCGTTGTTGGAAAGAATAGGAGGGGTTAGAATGTTAGATTCCAATATTCAACTATATATAGACTTCATGAAAGATATTAAGGTGAGAAATGTGAATACTATAAATGACCTCTTCACTTGTGACAATACACAGGGTAACTAATATAAAATTTCTTCTAGATTACACAAGTTTCTAATCTCATAACCAATATGCGATAAGGAAATATTCATAGAAGATTGAATCCTCCAATGTAGGGGTTTTGATCAATGACCGGTATACCTTGAAGTAGATATCAAATCCTACCCTAAGAATAGATCCTTTTACTTTGAGAGCTTCTAGATTTGGGATCCCTCCTCCTTGGAAAACACCCAACCATGGTGGCATGAAGCAACCTCAACACTAGGATCAAGCATGTATCAATTCCAATAAAAATTGAAATTCCTCAAAGAAAACAAAAATTTGGAACAAAAAATATTTTGGAAACATTCACTAATCCAAAAAATCAATGGAATAGTCCATGAATCAACTCGAATAGTGCATCATTATAGAAGGAAGGAGTGATGAGCTAGAAAGGGAAGAAGGAGAACTCCTCACTAAATTAGAAGCACATAGAATTTAAGAAGAAATACCCAGGAGGAAAAAAACACACATAATATGGTTAAAATAAGGAAAAAATATTATTGAATTATTTTATAATTTTATTATTAGGATATACATTACAACCATATATTTTCTCCTAGACATCACAACTGTATCTTTTTGCTTCAAAATGTTATTGGCCAAAAGCTCACAGACCATGGAAAAATGGAAGAAATTATCAGATACTATCAAAATATACTAATAGAATCTCATGATAACATGCTCAACACAATTAGGAATATCACAAGAACCATCCCAAACTTGTGAATCCAGAGCACATTAATGCCCTCATACGAGAGATATCCATGGAGGAGGTCGAAAAGGAAATGATGAGTATGCCCGAGAACAAGGCTCCAAGCCATGAAATCTTTACTATAAATTTATTCCAGGCTTTTTGACACTTCCTAAAGTACTAGATTCATGCCCTGGTAGAGGAATCACGAACCACAACTTCATTCCTTCCATCTCTCAATGCTACATTTCTAACTTTAGTCCCAAAATCTGGCCAGGTGAATCATCCATCAGAATTTCATCCCATTGTGATCAGTAATTTCATCTATAATATTATCACAAAATTCATTACCAACTACCTCAAGCCATTTCTACCTTTTCTAATTACCCAGAGAAATGTAGCTACGTTGAAGAATAATAAAAACTAGGTATGCTCATCAAGCTTGATTTGTCCAAAGCCTTTGACATTTTAAGTGGGAATTATAATTTTTATGTCCTTAAAGCTTGTGGGTTTTTGGATAACTAGATCAATTAGATAGGCTCTTTGGTCTCCTACCCCATTTTATCCATTCTTCGTAATGGATCACCCTCTAGAAATTTTAACTCCGCATGGGGTATATGCTAAGGATATCCCCTTTCCCCTTTGCTATTTATGCTTGTTGCTAAAGGTGCTGGTCACACTATCTGTCGATTACTTTGTCAAGGGTATCTAAAGGGAATGCAAATAATAGGTGATGATTTTCCTATCTCTCACCAATAGTTTGTTGATGATACTCTACTCATGGGGTCTCCCACTATTAGAGACATGCCTGAGATTATCCTTAATGATTTTTCTCTCAACTCAAGCACTACCATCAATATGTCCAAGTCCAAAATCTTTTTCTTCAATACTGCTATTGCTATCCAAAGGCATATAGCTCGAAACTTAAGATACCAAATCAACCACCTACTTGATAAATACTTAAGGAGCCCCTATAGTAGAACCCTCTATGAAAACCAAGCATTGGAAAGAGCTCCTCCAAAATTTTAGGGACAAACTTAATTGTTGGACTTGTGGTCATTCAATATTGTTGGCTGAGAAATTCTCTTAAAATCTGTGCTTCAGTCATTCCTAACTATCTCTTCTTTGATTTAGTAATTACTAAGGGTATAGTGAGGCCTATCAAATGCATCCAACATTATTTTGTTAGGGAAGGATATGCTATGTATTGAGATCAAAAATAGCACAAAACATAATAAAAAATAGGTCAACAACTATATAATAAGCCACTTCGAGGGGGAAACCTTCCTTTACATCACAAAAATGAAAAATTCTTAGATGATTCAAATGACAAGACCTCCTTGGTATATATAGGAATCTAAAGGGTAAAAATAGAATTAGGGCCTACATAACAATAATAATGTAAGAGAACAACTGTAGCAATAGTGGGATTCTATGGGGCAGATAAGAACAATATATATGTTATACTAGTATTATAGGGACCTAACATGCCCCTCTCCTTAAAAAAATTGTTTTCCTCAATGTCTGAGTTGTTCTGGATGCTTCTGTATAAAATACTCAACCTCCCATATGGAATCTTTAGTAGGTTTAAGTTCTTCCACTTAATGCGATACTCTAAAATTGATCAATTTCATAATTGCCAGATTCTTGTTTTCATGATTGCTTCAGGCTCCAATATGAGTTTTCCTTCCTCGTCAAGTTATGGAAATATAGTTTGAACTGGGAGCTTGTCACCTATAACCTTATTTAAGCATGAAACATGGAAAAATAGGTGTACTCGTGAAGATGCAGGTAAATCTAATTTGTATGCCATAGTACCAATCTTTTGCAACACCTTATAAGGGCCATAGTACTTGGGTGATAATTTATTATCCTTCTTAGCTTTCTTGAGGGACATTTGTTTATATGGTTGTAGCTAAAAAAATACCCAATTTCCCACATCAAAACTTCTTTCACTATGATGTTGATCTGCTTGTTGTTTCATTCAATTCTGCGCCAGAGTTAGGTTATCCTTTAAGAGTTGGAGAACTTGTTGTTGATTCTTGATGTAATCTTCCACTACTTGAACCTTAAAATTGTGTCTTAGAGACAATGTGATGGATGGTGTATGATATCCATAAAGTGCCATAAATGGGGTCATTTTTGTTGTGGTATGGAAAGAAGTGTTCTACCACCATTCTGCCATAGGTAACCACTTGAAACATTGTGTTTTATTATTAGATACAAAGGAATGAATATATCCTTTTAAACATTTGCTCAATATCTTAGTTTTCCCATTAGATTTAGGATGATAAGATGAGCTATGTGCTAATTAAGTACCAAGGAAAGAAACAATTTTGTCCAAATGAAAATGGGATCTCTATCACTTACAACAATATTTGGGTTTTCATGTATCTTTTTAATTATTTCCATAAATGCAGTAGCGATTGTATTGGCTTTGAAAGGATGAGATAATGCATAAAAGTATGCATACTTGGTAATTTTATCAAGTACGACCATGATGACACTCTTTCCTTCGGCATTGGGTAGACTTGTGATAAAATTGATGGAGAACTCTCAACACTGACTTGGAATGGCTAATGATTGTAAGAGACCCATGGTCTTAATTGTCTCAACTTCATTTTGTTGAAAAACAAAACATTGTGCCACAAACTTTTGAATATCACATTTAAGGCCATCCCAAAAAAATTCCTTCTTGACCCTGTGGTAAGTTTTTAAAAATCCTATGAGCCCTCCTATAGGAGAAGTGTGCAATTCCAAAAGAACCTACTATTTGAGTTGGGAGTTCTTACATAGATATAAATAATCTTTATACCATAGTGAATCATTTTTCCAGATAAATGTATCAGATGCACTGCAATCTTGCTATAACGTTTGAATGAGTTTCCACACTTCTTCATCATTCTTTCATTCATCCCTTGTTTCAATTATCCAATTTGGTTGGATAATATAGATGGGCATAGAGAAATGCCTCCGCATCCTCATCCCTTCTTGAGAGTGTATCTGAAACAACATTTTTCTTCCCTTTTTTGTATATGATTTCAAAGTCATAAACCAACATCTTTGTGACCCATTTTTGCTGCTCTTCTGAAGATAATGTTTTTTCTAAGAAGTATTTAAGACTAGCACAATCAATTTTTACCTTAAAGTGTGTTCCCATTAGGCAGGACACCATTTCTTCAAGGAATGTAGTATTTTCAACATTTCCTTCTCATAAATAGGTTTGCGTAAATACTTTCACTTTATTGGATTAATTTCAAAAGCAATGGATCTTCCTTCTTGCATTAAAACAACACCAATGCTATTTCCCGAGGCATGACATTCCACAATGTTTTTTTTTGTGAAGTATTGTGTAACTAAGACTAGAGCTCGACACGTTGCCTCTTTAAGATGTTCAAAGGCCTTAGTTTTTTTGGAGTCCAAAAAAACACATCTTTCTTCAGTAATGTTGTTAGAGGTGTTGCTATTTTTCCATAATAATTAACACCCTTGCAATAATACCCTATAAACATGAGAAATCATTAAAGATGCCTTAAGGTTGTGGGAAATTTCAATTCCTTGATGGATTTAATTTTGTTAGGGATACCTTAAAACCCTCATGAGATATACAATATGGCCCGAATATTCCACTTCCTATATCCCAAAGAAACATTTCAAATGTTTTTCATACAATTGTTTCTCCTCCAATAGTTTGAGCACCCTATCAACATGTTGAACATGATCTTTCCAAGACTTGTTGTAGATTAGTATATCATCAAAAAATACTAACAAAAAATTTCCTAAGGAAGGGATTGAATGTGGAATTCATCAATACTTGAAATGTGGAAGGTGCATTAGTAATGCCAAAAGGCATGACCAAAAATTCATAATGAACTTCATGATTTCTGAATTCTATTTTTGGAATGTGTTCTTTCTTCATTCTAATTTGATGATATCCTGAGCAAAGGTCTAGCTTGGTGAAGTAAATTGTTCCATGTAGTTAATCCAACAATTCACCAATGACATGAATGGGAAATTTATATTTAATAGTGATCTTGTTGAGCTCTCTATAATTTGGACACATTCACCATGATATATCCTTCTTGTGCACCAATACTACTAGAGAAGAGAAATAACTTTGGCTAGGTTGAATTATACCAGCCTCTAGCATTACTGCAACTATACGTTTTATTTCACTCTTCTAAGCATAGGGATATCTCTAAGATCTAATGTTTGGAGGAACACTTACTGGAATCAAGTGAATAACATGATCATGATCACGAATAGGTGGGAGACCTTTGGGAGTCTCATATACATTAGAATGATTGTCAAGGACATTTTTGGAGATCTAGAGATATGGATGAATTACAATTTAAATATCTAGTGAGCATAATTGTGCATTTACCCCTCATTGTTATTTCTTCAAAATATTCATCATGCCATTATATCTGATTATCTTCCCAAGTTTCCCTATTATACGCCTTAATTTAATTTCCTGTGATCACTATTTATTTTTTCTTCTTGATATATCCTTTTATATTGAGAGTTTGAGGGGTGGTAATTCTTGCCAAATCATTACAAGATATGGTTGGATCCATTTTGTTTTTTCAACCCATGGGCTTGGTTCTCAGTATGAATCTTATTCTTTTGATGTTTCTTGTTCATTTTCCTCCTCCTCTTCACAATCTAGGAAAACTAATTTCTTCTCAGCACACTTATGACCTTTAGTGTATTTTCTATCACAACTATAACAAATCACTTTTTCTCTTTTTTCCTCTAGTTTTTTTGGTGTTATCCTTGTAGGTTGTAGGAGGATATGAGTAGCAACACTTCCATCTCTATAGCTATTAATGCTAGATCTCCTTGTTGCAATAATTTTTCTTGCCACCTTAAATGCATTCTCTAATGACTTTAGTTCCCAAAGGAAAACTTCATGTTGGATGTCATCCTTTAAATTCCCTATGAAGGCATCAATTAGATGATCCTCAGGAATATCAGTTACCTTGATAGTCAATATTTGGAAGTCCTCGATGTGCTCCCCAATTGAACCCTTTTGTTTGAGATTTATCATTTGGCTAAAGAAGGTATTTCTCTTTGTATCGTCATAACGTGCTATCAATTCCTTCTTAAAAATCATCGAAGTGAAAATCTATTTATGAGAACAAATTTGTTAATACCACACAAATTGATTAGGTTCTAAATATAAAGATGCAATGTGTACCTTTTGTGTGTGTTGCACATCATGTATATCAAATAACTGCTCCATCTATAGTATCCATGTTACCAGATCCTTGCCATCAACATTCCTCATATTGATCTTTGGAATATGGTTTGTCTTCAACCCAAAGTTAGAGTCTCTAAAACCATGATTTACATTCCTTTTGTTCTCATCATGGGTTTCATGGAATACCTTTTCACTACTACAAAGCCTTTCTTCTAGCAACTTTGTCAAAGCTTCCTTACAAGCTTCAATGTATTTTTTAAACTATCCATGTACCATTTTATTTTTACTTCTAAAGCATCCATATTAACATTCATCACTCACAATTCATTTTTGGTTTCTCTCTGTGAGAGAAAAAGTTGTTGCACTTGTTCTTGTAATTTTGATATATCATGTCGCACTTCTTCCTCTTCTTCATGCGTCATAGTAAAGATTTGTGAGAGATTAATGGGTGTAGCATTTTTTTTGGGAGCCATTTTAGAACTAATTAATGATATATATGCTTCATTATGCCCTTTGAACCACTTCAAATTGATTTTTCAAACAAATTTTATGTAAATTTAAAAATACACACCTTTTAGAGCTTTATTTTGAGCTTGTCGATAAGGATCATATTGAAAATATCAAGTATATATATGATTTCGGCCTCCAAATTTATAAAATTGCATCCTATGGTGTCTTTTTCTATCCCATTTCTAACCCTACCCATTAGACCGATATTGGATTCTTCAAGATAAATTTATGTCAATTATCCCACAATGATCTAATTATGGACTAGTTCAGTAGATTGAACTTATATAGTATGTCGTATGTCACTATTTTAACATTAAAACCTTAAACACATACCAAAGAAATTAAAATCCATGCAATTGTAGTCACTTTTTACTAATTTCAAATCCTATGCTCAGAGAGAAATTTATGATGATTTTCCCCAGAACCCCTGTTTGAGACTAAATTCTGGAGCATGCATAAACCCTAACTTCCTTGGACCATATATAAAAAAATACAGTGAATCAAGGTTTGAAATTGTAACCACATGTTCATCAGCATTTCAGATTCATGTGGTATCAATTTCACAGTTTGAAGCATCACATAAAAAATTTTATAGTGAAAATTCCACGATGGGTTGCTTGAAGTAGCAAAACCTTAGGATCAAGAGCTCTGATACCAAATGTTATGTATCCAGATCAAAAATAGCACAAAAACATAATAAGATACTTCAAGGGGAAACATTCCTTTACATCACATAAATGAACAATTCTTGGATAATTAAAATGACAAGACCTCCTTGGTATATATAGGAGTCTATAGGGTCAAAATATAATTAGGGCCTACCTAACAATAATATTGTAAGGGCACAAGAATAACAATAGTGATCTTCTATGGAGCATAAAATTACAATCTAGGGGTTATATAGTATCATAGGGACCTAACAAGATCCTCCTTGGATCATAAATGGTCCTAGTTTCTTGGGATAAGTTATGCTTTACCAAATCCAAGGGAGGTTGAAGCCTCAAAGAAATATAAATTATTAGCAGAGGTTTTACTGCAAAAATTTGGTGGTGATGGATCCAAGGAGGATCATAACTCTTGAATAAAATCTATAAGTAGAAATATATCCATAATTTCACATTCCAACAACAACTATGCTCTTCCCCTTACCTACAAGGACCCGCCATTTTGAATCATGCAATGAAAACAAATTCCTCCTCCAATAGCACAATTTCCATGAAACCTGTGGTGGGAAATCAACACTCTTCTAGGAATATTGATGGAATCAACTCCCTATATTAATATATAGAGGTTCATTCTTGAACATGAAAAACTGAATGCAGTCTCAGTTATGTATTAATGTAGTAGACTATTGACAGAATGACACTTCCTATGGCACCTATAGGACCCAGAAAAATGGAGATCATTATCCCTATGAAGAGGATGATGATGCCATGAATTGATTTTGGCTTGAACTTCAAGAAAGGAAGAATATGATTCAATCAGTGTTGGAAAATAGTTTTTGGAGTTACAAATCCAAAGAAACTTTCTCTAACAACAATATGATCCATAAACTATCATGGATATTCCATTGGATAGTTTGTCACAATATATCTATGAAGATATAATGAAAATATGAAATATACACTGTGAGGGTTATTTTTGTTCCTTATATTTATGGATTCGTTAATTACTGCATTATTCTTATGCATACAATATATGAAATGTGGAAAATAGATAACAAACACAAAAGTAATAACTCACAACCATAATAACACAAGCTATGACCTGGGAAACCATTATAAGAGAAAACCCAACTAGAAAATCAAGCTACTATGTTCTCTATTCCTTTTAATGGAAATGGATGCGAGTACAAAGAAGCGAGACTTGTGGATCATGGGTTGCTACAATACAAAACCCTGTCTATTTTCTCTCCCTCTATCCACTCTCAACTACTCTATTCACCTATGGAACAAAATTCACTTGAATAGAATGTAATACCTTTTCCTCCTCTCATAATTTTTCCCAACAATGTCCCTTCAAGAAGTAATACTTTTAGTGGAACTAAATTCATGATCAAGAGTAAGAATGCTAGTATCATTTTGAGGAGTGGAATTATTAACCATCACCCTAGGCTCCACGTATCATTCCAAGGTTTCCTCCACTGGATATGAATCATGAATCATCATAGGTGGATGAAGGTTGAAGAGATAGATTGGTAATCTGGTTTGTGGATTTCCCAACTTCATCATTAACCCATAGAGGCACCTCAATCAGTACTAGAAAAGGAGGAGGACAAGGAATAAAAGGAGTAATAGATTCCTCCTCTGAAATTAGAGGTGTCTCTTGATCTATGAGAGTTTGGGAAGCAAAAACATCAAGAGGTTTGGATTCATCGTGCAAAGAGATATGAACCAAATGCTTAAACTTTTGTTTAAATAAATCCCAATCCATGTCTTCTTCAGGAAATTCATAATAAAGGTGAAGGAACCGATTAGAAAACCCATCAATTGATTCATTAGATTTCAGTCTCAATTGATTAATTATTTTAAGGACATCCCAATAATCATACGTATCAAATGCTAAACGAATCTCCTTAATGAGGTGTTCAAACGAATGAATGGAAGTGGGTGGTAAGGTATGACACAATCAGCTAACTTGACCTTCAAGTGTGAGGAAGAAAAGAATACAAGCCACATCTTCACAGTAAATTTCATAGTATTCATAGAACTTAAGAAAAATATATGCATGATCTGGAGTGGATGTATCACCCTCACTATCAAACTTAAATCGAGACAAGTCATCAAGTTGTTCCACGGAGATGAAAAGTCTACCACGGGATAGGTTAGAGAAACATTCTAGGGTTATGATTTAGGAAAATCCATTTAAGGTAAGAGGTTCAAAACAAACTCGACGGGAATAAATTGTCATTTGTCTCTCCTTCTAGTTCCATTTGTTGATAGTGCTCGAAATCCATCAACCAAGGGGGGTCTCCCCAATGAGAATTCTGAATTAGAATTTGCACCATTTGGTGTGGGAGTCATTCTATAAATAAGTCTCGTTGCCATATATTCTCCAAGATATCCCTTGGATAAAATTTTTAGCACAAGAGAGTGATGCATAGGTACTTTCATATTAGAAAGTGAGTATTCCTTATGGAATTTTCAACTACAGAATGTATCAAGGTTCTTCTACCAAAAGGGGAGAGAAAAGTGAGCCTTTCAAAGATAAGTAATAGTACTAATCTAGGAAAGACACATGAGCATGTATATACGAATGAATCGTTGGGAAAGTAGTGAAATAGTTCACACAAAAGAAATGATTGTTAAAACACATACAATACACCTTCAACAAGATAAAAGTCACTGAAATAGTTCAATTTCCTTAGTACAGATGAGAATAACATACATCACAAACATTCAAACAATAGTCTTACAATATTTATGACATATGCATGAAAGTGTGTTGCCTCAATGAGCTTAGAATTTAAAAAAAGTTCCAAGATACATCAAGGTAGTGAACACCACAAGCCCCAATAGTGGAGCATTAGAGCAACCACTTGCTCCTCCAAAAGAACTATTTTCCTCTTTAATTCCTAGTAGGAGGAGCGAAGGTGAAAAGCCTTTTACATGAGCTATGAGGGTGTATATATAACAAATTGGATGACCTTTCACCTCCCTTGTGACTCTTGTACTATCCTCACGACTATTTGACTTCTCTATTACTCTTTGACTCCTTCATGACTTTTCACATTCTATGGATGACACTTGGATTTCCACTTTACATTACATTTCATATTCATTGAAATTACATAATCAACAAATGATGTGGCCAATCATGACATGACACTTTGACGAGATATGACAAGACATTGATGACATGGCGATGTCAATCCATTATTGTTGTTGCTATATTTGAGTCTTCTTGAGAGATGGTGCATGTTCTTCTTCTTCCCCCTTCATCTAGCTTGAAAGTAGGGAGTCTTCAATGTGGTCTTGATTTCTAGCTGTTGTCGCAGTCTCGTGTCTCTTTGTTTTGAATTGATTGATCAAATTATATTTGTAGCTACAAAGGTGTCTTCTAGAAAGATATCTTTCTCCATTTCCTTCATCATTATCCTGTCATGACATGAAATGATACCTGCAACTGAAATCCACTCATGAAGAGACAACATCAATTCGATAAATCCCTAGTCTGGCATGCTTCATGACAACGATTGAATGAGTTGGAATTGGGTGATAAACTAGGAGACGAGCTCTAGGATTGCATAGTTGCGTAGCTCAAGAGGTCAGGCATCAAGATTAAGCCTTGAGACTATGCAGTTCAGGATAGCTTGGGTAACAACTCCATAGTTGAGTGGCTCAAGAGGTCAGGATGGAGGCTTGAGGCTTGAGGTCACCCACTGCACAGTTTTAGAAGGGAAAAGGCCCAATGCTTGTGCAGTTCAAGAGATCAAGGTTGAGGCTTTTTTCTTGAGACTGTGTAATGCACAAAAGAGACTGACTGAGGGTAGATAATTCATAGTTCTAGAGCTCAAGGGTTGGGACTGAGAACTGAGACTATGTAGTGCATAGTTTTGGAAGGTAGGGATTGCACATTACATAGTGAAAAGAGGCAAGGTTTGAGCTTGAGGGCTAAGACTGTGCAATGCATAGTTCAGGGAAACTGAGTGAGGCCAGGTTGCTTGGTCAGGAAGTTTTCCAGATTTGGCTAAGTGTGGGATTAGTGAAGCCAAAGTGAACAAGGATAAGGCTTGAGCATGATCACACATTTAGAATAGTTTATGATGCAATATTGATCACTCAAAACACAATAATAAAATACTTTCCTTAATGTGACGACATTGCGACAACTTACCCCAAGTTCGACACAAAATATATACTTTGTGGGGATAGTGATGACAGTTGTGTGACATTGCTTAAATCTTTGGGAATGAGTGTGATACGTGTATACATGATAAGAATGAATCATTAACACCAAGTTTACCCCTTAAAAAAAACCAAAACTACATATGTTTGATGTACAATGCTTTCCATGCTCAAAATATGACACTTGCGAAAATAAGAGGAATGTGCGAACACCACTTGCAAAATGTGAATGACATTAAAAGGGACCTATGCTAGAATGAAGATAGCATGAAAACTAAACTTATTAAATTGAAAACAAGAAAAAGTGGCAATTGTAAATATGAAAGCAATACTTGTGAAAGGGAAGCTGCACAAAAATGACAGTTGGAAAAACTCACTAAAATAAAAGAATAAACACAACCAAAAGTGAGGGACTATTAATGAAATTGTGAACTGACTATCAACATAGGTTGAACATTGCACATGCACTGTCTTGTTGGACTTGTGCCATGCCTATCCAGGATTTCACAAAAGAGTGTGCTCATGAACTTGTTGTGGACTGAGCAAGTGTGAGCATGTGACTTTAACACTTACAAACTGAGAAGAAGACATGAATACTTAACAATGCACTAAACGACCATAAAGTGTTTATGGAACGAATGATCGCAAGTCCATGGTAGGCTACAAAATTCAAGTGTAGACCAAATTTTGGAGAGTGTTTGTTGCAACGACAATAAAACTTCTAAGCAATTTTTATGATATGAATGAAATCCCAAAGGTTATATATTCGATTTTAATCCTTACATCCTACCTACTTCATTTCCTTTTATAATTTCATAGATGTATTTTTATTTTAAGGGGTGTTCCTTCCATTTTAGTAAAGGAAGGGTTCCCTGTCTATACTCTTCTTCTCGTTCTCGTTTAGGGTTACAGTGAATTCGTAATTGTAAAGGGTATATATAAATACATTTTTTTGTTAACATTTTTCTTGTGTCATCAACAAAGTTTGAAATCTCTCTCTCTCTCTCTCTCTCTCTCTCTCTCTCTCTCTCTCTCTCTCTCTAGCTCTCTCTCTCTCTCTCTCTCTCTATATATATATATATATATAGAGCGCTATAAGGTAAATGGTTCACTATTATTCAGTATCTTCATCTTTATATTTGTTTTTATTCTTCATTTTCAATTTACTATTAGGACTAATGCCTATTCACTTGTTTATTTCTATAGGAAATCCATTTGATTCTACAAGAAGGAATTCTATGTTTTCCTTTGATTTTTCCAAATTCTTGGATTACTACTACAGTTTACTAAACGTTTGACTATGTTTCCCAAGGTCGAAGGTTCCAAAACCTTAGTCTCTCGTTCTACCTGGGCATGATTGTTGTGCTTGTACTCGAATTTCCAGATTGTTTGACTCTAAAATATTTAATGATTAGGATTTTTATTATGTATCTTTTAAGTTAAATTCTCTTATTGAACGGAAGTAACTCGAAGGCTTAAAGTCTCTTATGCAATACGAATTTCTATGGAAAACAATGTTTCCATTTGTTTTGCTTAATAATGAGTTTCTATCTTTTTTTACATTATCTTTCTAAGGGTAATTCACAACCCTTACCATACTTTTTTCATGCAAATTCCGACTCATTTGACTTTGTACAATTCTAAAGTAATATATATATCTATATATATATATATATATATATATATATATATATATGATACTTTCTTTAATCACATCCTAGATGTGTTATGTTTAAAAAATCCTTTGAATACAAATTTCAATTTTGTTGTGAATCTATTACTATTTACTCTAGTCCTTTATGTTCTTTTATAGTTTTAAGAAGAGTATCTTCACTCTTTTTATTTTTCATTTTAGACTAATATCATTTGAAATAAAATGATTCTTTGAATTGTATAGGTTCTTATTTGTATGTTTCCTATGTGTTTACTTTCTACATAAGCCTTTATATATATATATATATATATATATATATATATATATATATATATATATATATATATATATATATATATATATATATATATATAGGTATATTAATGTACAAATGGACTCTTATATTCTGGGTAACTATATAAATATACTCTATACATTAATCCAAAGTTTAACATAAAACTTCGAGTATAACCATAGTTACATTTGGATACTTATATATTTATCTGCAACTAATTCTTGTTTGAATTACGATGAATAAAAATAGCAATGATAATCTTTACTTATATAATTATTGTAAATCTTTCAAATAGTCATAGTTCAGTTTTTCTATATTTCTAGTAAACAAAAAAAACTTAAACAATTCTTCCATCTACATTAAATTTATACACAAATAATGATTCAGAGTACTGACTTGAGAAATATGTATGGAAAACTGATAGTTGAGCACTTGTCTGCTCCCAACCTTGATACTGCATCCAACCAGTAATGTATAAATGGACTCTTATATTCTGGATAACTATATAAATGTACTCTATACATTTAATCTAAAGTTTAACATAAAACTTCATGTATAACCATAATTACATTTGGCTACTTATATAATTATCCGCAACTAATTCTTGTTAGAATTACTATGAATAAAAATAGAAAAGTTAATCTTTACTTATGTAATTATTGTAGAGATTTCAAATAGTCATAGTTTAGTTTTTCGGTATTTCCAGTAAATAAACATAACTTAAAGAACTCTTCCAGCTAAATTAAATTTATACACAAATAAATGTCCAGGGTACCGAATTGAACAATATGACTGGAAAAATAATAGTTGAGTACTTGTGTCCTCCCAACCTTGATACTGCATCCAACTAGTACCCCCCGAGCATAACAGGTCTACAAAATCCTTCTTCTCTTATTTGTTTCTCTTCAATCTCTCTTTTTTTCCTATTATGAGACAAAAATGAGAAAAAACAAATATTTTAATCCATTACCCATCTACTACTCTTTTGGTGGTTGGTAATTAACTCCACCTAACCAATAGGTGGCACGTAGTTACTAAATGATTAATGAGCTTATGTTTCCCATTCCAAAAGACAACATCCCGTCTTTTAGGGAAATAATTAATTGGCCAATTCCATAATTTCTCAATAAATCTAATCATCTAGATTAGATGCCTAAGACTTATTGACGGGTAATTAATATTCACCAATAATTTTGTAGCTTCATCTCTTTCAACCACATGTACTCCAAAAGAATTTTTCCATATTTATTTATTTATAAAAATAAAACATCATAATTACAAATTTATAATCAGTCATTATCAATAATAAATTACTGATAATTAAATTCTTCACATTTTTTTCACTAAAGCATTCAAAAATTGAAAACAGATACATACAATATTTACATTAAACTATCCAGTTAGGGGATATCACAAATAAAGTGAGTTTCCTTGCTCAACTTATTCACTACCACCATGAATGCGTCATTCTACTATGAGGTCCTTGGTAAGCTAGTCGTGAAGCCCATAGATATGAATTCACACTTCCTTTCCATAACTGATATTGGCTATAAATACCCTACTACATGCTTTTGTTTCACTTTGACTTACTAAATTTCTAAACATTTATCAATATTTAGTGATTTTTCTCTTCATCCTAACTAATTAATATAACTTTATGGTATCATGGGTGGCCAACATAAGGTATCTTATAGAGTTTATCCATTATGAGCATATTCAAGTCTATTGCATGGTATGTGCAGTCTATTTATATATAACAATATTCCATGTTCCATTAATGGGTACTCTTCTCCTATTGGCCCCTTAGCTTCTTGCCTCAAATTTTCACTTACATGATGGGAGTGTTCATCACTCTTTAGTGCTTCTTTTCTTTTATGTTTGAATCATAAGCAGTAGTTGTTTACATATGTATCATATGCATGCTCCTATTGAGAACATATGCTACGTAGTTTTCTTTTCCTTTAATATGCATGATCTCAAAAGAAAACTCACTAAAAAGGTCCATCCACCTATATTTCTTGGCATTAGTCATGGTTGATAAAAAAATGACTTCATCCCACTATGATCTATCATCAATGTGAATTTATTCACAAGTAGTGTCTCCCTATTTTTAAAGCATGCACAATGGTTGCAAGCTCTAAATAATGTGTGACATAATTATTCTCATTCTCATTCAACTTTTTGGATTCATAGTTGATCGCATGGCCTTCTTTCATGGGAAATCCACCCTATCCTTCCTTACAAGTAACTATCTCGAGTAAGAAATCATTATCTATATTTAATGGGGGCATTTGTTAGAATATGTTTTAGCTCTTTTGATCTGTATATGAAGATCTTAGATTAATTTTAAGGTATTACAGACTCATGTTCATGGATTTTCCTATATCACTTAGTGCAACAAATCGATAAGATTGCGAATAATATAGACAATAAGCAGTTAGAGAAACATAATAGACAAACACACATAACACAACAAGTTTAATATGGAGTTCACCCAAAACTCTTGGGCTACGTCTCCTGGTCCAGCCTTCAGTGGTGACCGCTCTATTATGTCTTCAAGCGTAGAGTTTTACAAAATGTGAGCTCAAATTGAGTCTCAAGAAAACAGATACAAAAAAACAGGAGTTTTGCTTGAATCCCTCAAGCCACTCTGAGTACACAGACTCTTTCTCTCACTCTCGGTCTTTGTTTTCTCTCTGTCTCAACACTGCTTTTTTCTGTCTCTATCATTATGTGGCTTTTAAGTCAATAAATGTTGTCTATTCATTTCCTCTTCTGGGCTCTTTGGCTCCTGGTCTCTGTCCGCTCAAATCCCCTATCTAAGCGTTAAGCAATCATTGCTATATCTTTAGGGATGGTGGCCACATGTTATGTAGCAGAAGGAACCATTGGTGCCTTTGAATTCCCAAAAATGGTTGTTCTCTATTTACATAGAGAAATACTCTAAAACATGGGAAAATCTGCGAACCTTACATTTATCAGACCTGAAATATCATTAAATTTGCCCTAGACTCCTATCGGGTCCGCCTGTAATCGCAATCGCAAGTTGCAGTACCCCGGTGCCGTGGTTTCCTTTGTATTTGTAAAAATACATTAAAAACACTGAAATCCCGAGGAACGACTTTATGGTGGACTTCAAACAATTCACAACTGCATTTATAAACCCTTTCGAGTCTAGCTTCATTGCATTGGGTGCATTTCCTTTGTATTTCATTTATTTAACGAAAACGCAAATTTACATAGAAAAACCACTTTTTCCATAACTCAAAATATATCAAATTTCATTCATAACCCTGTCGGGTCCGGCTATCGCAAGTCACATTTTCATCGGCCCCGCTCCTTTGTATTGTCGCGATGCAACATATCGCAATCACATATCACAAAGTCCCCAGGCCATTGGTAAGCGCTCCTTTGTATTGTGCCGACGTGATATTGCGAGTTAACTTGGGCCATCGATCTACGCGCTTGATCGATGGTCCTCGTTGACTCGCACTGATCGCAGTCGCAACCTCCATATTGTAGCCTCTGATAGCCTCTGCTTGCCATATCCGATTGCGATATGTCAATCGGATCTGGACCGTTGATCGACCAGATCTAACAGCTCCTGTGCATCGCTATCCGAGCCTCTAACAGCTTTGTTTTTCACTATTTCTTCATGTTTTTAAGGCCTGATAGTGTAATCCACCATTTCAAAGAGTTCTTCGTTATGAAAAAGTTTTTTATTTGAATACTTAGAGGGTTTTTAGGATCCATTTTGGATCACGTCTTCCCACTAAAAAAGCTTTTGGACCACCAAAAGTTGGTTTTTAAGCATCGATCAAGTGAGGATATAGCTTCCTCACTTATCCCATTTCTGTCCATCATGTACTGCTTGGTTTTGAACCTTTCAGTCCAATTCTGAGGTACTCAACATCCCCTCTACGCATAGTTCTCACCTTCCTGTCCAGAATTGTGTCTTCCTGCAACTCATTGAAATATTCAGGCAACAGATCATCAATAGAAGGCAACTGAATTTGCTCTTCGAGATCTTCAATCAATGAAGGTTCAAACAGTCTCAAGTTTTCTGCATTAACTACTAAATAAATGTGCATGTAAGCTAGAAAATCAAGGCAAAAAGTGTTTTCACCAATTTTCTCAAGTATCTTCAAAGGTCCATACCTTATTGGCTTCAGCTTCTTACCTTCACCTTGCATTCTATGCTGATGTACAGCCAGACTTGATCACCAACTTGGAAGCTATGCTCAATTCGATGCGTGTCATGCCTTGCCTTATACTTGGCCTGGCTTCTTTCCAGCCGTTCTTGTACTACCTGGTGAATTTCTTGGATCTGTTCAATGAACTTGGTTGCTTTGTCCACATCACTGTGTCCATCAACTACTATGTCTTTTCCGAAGAAAAAATCCAAGGGAGACTTTGGTGTAAAACCAAAACAAGTCTCAAAAGGAGACCTTTGTGTAGAAGAGTGCTTGGCATGGTTGTAAGCATGTTGCACATAACACAGATGTTTATCTCAAAGCTTGGGATGCTTGCTTCAATAGCCCCTGAGCAGCTGGATCACTGTCCTATTCACCACCTCTGTTTGGCCATCTGTTTATGGGTGAAATGTTTTGCTCTTCTTCAATTTGGTGTCCATCAATTCCCATAGACTTGACCAAAACTTCCCAACAAATCGGGAATCTCGATCAAATACAATGGAAGTGGGTAACCCAAAATGAACCCAAACATGCTGGAAGAACAAATTCGTTGTTTGTTCAACTGTAATCTGCTTGTTACAAGGATTAAAAATACGCATTTTGTTGAACCCGTCCACAATAACATATAAATAGTCATGGCCTTTTCTAGATTTTGGCAATCCCCCGCCAAAGTTCATGGAAACACTTTCCCAGGGATGAGAAGGAACTGGAAGTGGAGTGTAAAAGCCTATTTTTCTATTGTTGGGCTTGCTTTTAGCACACATGGTACACCCTTTAATATATCTAGAAACTGTTTCATGCATTCTTGGCCAATAACAGAACTTTTGCAGTTATGCAATTGTTTTACTTACACCAAAATGACCTGATATAAGAGAAGTATGTGCTTCTCAGATTATGTTAACTCTTTCAGTTTGTGGAATGTATAGCTTTCCAAAATGATACAAGAGTTGGTCGTTAACATAATAATCCAATTCTTCTACTTGTTTTCCATGACTTAAAGTTGCATATACATCTTTAAAATCTATATCTTGAGCATATTGTTCAATGTAGCTTTCATGCATTACTGAGTTATGCTTAAGTATAGTAGATGCATTTATGATAGGTCTGGATAACATATCTGCAACCTTATTGTGTATGCCCTTCTTATATCTGATGACAAGATGAAACTGCTGTAGAAAACCCATCCACCTATAGTGCCTTGATCACTGCAATTTAGTTTGTGAGTGCAAATATTGAAGTGGTTGATGGTCTATAGGGATGATTGTTTCTTTGCCCATTAAGTAATGTTTCCACTTTTTCACACTCTATAATAATGCATACAATTCTTTATCATATGTGGGATAATTAACTACTGCAGAATTACATGTCTCAGAATGATAACATATGGGTTTACCGTGTTGCATCAACACTGCTCCCATGGCATAGTCACTGGCATCTGTTTCAATCTCAAATGGTCATTGAAGATCTGGCAATGCTAGTATTAGTGCTATAATATTTTTTTTTTAAGGTGTCGAAAGCTTTCTGCTGTTTGCCTCCCCACTGAAACACCTTTTTCAATCATGTTAAAGAATGTAAGGTAGCTGCAATCAAGGAAAAGTTAACAATAAACTTTCTCCAATATTGTGCTACTCCTAGGAAGCTCCTAACTTCTATAGCACATTTGGGTTTAGGCCAATTCACAATGACTTCGACCATAGAGGGATCTATCTTCAATTCACCACCCCCTACAATATGACCCAAATAATTTAAAGATGTTTTGCCAAATTCACATTTTGATAGCTTCACATAGAGATTTTCTTTTTTCAAAACATTTAAAGTCTGCTTTACATGCTTCAAATTTTATTCCCATGTTTTACTGAAAACAAGAATGTCATCTAAATATACAATTACAAAATCATCAATAAAAGGTATGAGTACATCATTCATAACTCTCATGAAAGTGGCAGGAGCATTAGTTTAGCCAAAAGGCATAACCAACCATTCATACAACCCTCGCTTTGTTTTGAAAGCAATCTTCCATGCATCTTGTTTTGCTACTCTGACCTGATGATAGCCACTATGCAAGTCTAACTTGGAAAAGTAAACTGCTTCTTTCAGCTAATCTAATAGATCATCAATGTGAGGGAGAGGATAATAATTCTTGATCGTTATTTTATTCAATCCTCTGTATCAATGCACATCCTCCACGAGCCATCTTTCTTTCTCACCAACACAATTGGAGATCCGCATTGTGATGTGCTTAGTCTTATGAACCCTTTATCGAGCAGGTCCTATACCTGCTTCTTGATCTCTGCATTCTCTAAAGTGGATAACCTATGCATTCTGATGTTAGGCAATGGAGCATCTTGCTGCAAATGAATATCATGTACTATTTCCCTTTTGAGTGGTAGACCTTTAGGTTCTTGAAATAGGATATCATATTCTGAAACAACTTTATCTAAATCAGCTTTTTGTTTAGTATCACAACCCTCAAATACATTGGTTTTATCAGGGTTCTTTTCCTTTACAACCATTAGTAAAAATTGATTGCATGAATTTACAATTCTTTTCATCTACCCTGAGTTTATGAGAGAGTAATTATTTTTGAGTTTATGAGCTCCTACAATATATTCTATTTCATTTTTAGTGAGTTGATACTTATTTTTAGCTCTATGTAAAATGGATTTTCTATCATACAAGTAAGGACTTCCTAAAACGATACCACATATATCTAAGGGAACTATATCTAACTCAACCTCATCTACAAATGTTGACCCAATAGCAAACCTAAGTTTACATTGTCTAGTCACTTGTAGCTTTTCTTTATCACATACCCAACCTAATGGATATGGATTCTTGTGAGGTGTGGTTAGTATTGCCAACTTCTTTACAATTGCTTCAGAAATCAAGTTTACTTGTGATCCACTATCAAATAAAGTATCAACCTTTTGATGCTTGGAAATAACTCTAATATGAAAAGGCTCATGTCTTTTCCTCTCATTATCTTTATTAGCAATAGATTGTGCAGAATTACTTGTAGATGCTTCATAATTTTTACCTTTTATACCTATGGCTGTGACTGTTGTTTCATCACCCGAGTCTAACCCCAAATCTTTTTGAATGGTAGCAACAGTCTTCTTCTTCTTACCACCAAACTTTTTGGGTTTCAGCTCCGGATGTAAAGACCAGCAGTGTTCATCATCGTGTCCATCCTTCTTGCAGTGAGTGCATGAAGGTTTGTCTTTCTGTACAATGTTTGCCTTCCTCTCTTTCCATTTTAGCTTCTTCTTTTCCTTGTTCTTGCTTGCAGAGGGTTTTGATGATCCCCCAATCTCTGGGTTCACATTCTTGCCTCTAGCCTCTGGATGTGTAGCTTGAACTGATACATCATCTAGGCTAGTGGGGTTAAACATGAGAATGGTGCGCCTCAAATAGCTATGCAGACCACTTATATACTTCAACAAAGTTTCAGGTGAGTCTAGAGAAATGCCTAGAGTTAAAGCTCTTTTTCTAAATTCCTGGGTATAGCTTTGTACACTTAGGCCTTTTAATTGGCGAAGAGTTTGCCAACTCATCATTGCTTGCTGCATATAAGCTAGTGGATAGAATTGTTTTTTAATGGTAGAAATAAATTCATTCCAGGTATAAATAATTTTACCATGCTTCTTCAAATCAGCTTGTGTCCTGCCTTCCCACCATACTAGGGCAGTTCCTCCAATGCGAAGGCTAGCCAGATGAATCTTTCTCCTTTCTAAAATGATGTTCTACACCCTGCAATATACATCAATCTGTCTGATCTAGTTATCTAGCTTTTCTGTATTTAATTCCCCATCATAAATTGGCAAATCAAAATTTACATCTAATTTAATCAAAGAAGTTTTCTTCTTTTTCTTATCAGGGCTAGGAGATGAGGATGATGAAGGAGATGGTGGAGGAGATGATGGAGGAGGCTTTTCCCCTTTCCCTTTGCCCTCTGGAGGGGCTTCTAGAGAAGGTTCCTCATCTCCTTTGTCTTGTTTGGGTGTTGAGGTGCTTTCACCTTGACCCTTCTTAAATTCCTGATACATCTCTTACACCATGGCCCTCATGGCCATGAAACTATCCATGAACTGAGACTCTGATTCCAAATGAGTTTCTTCTGTCGTTCTCCTCCTCGGATAGATTCTTCTAATTTTTAGGTTGGCCTCAACAAGTTCTCTTTTTCCCAGTTTGAGCTTTGACCTAGTTAGCATTCAAAAAAAAAGTCCAACATAAGCTTGTCTAACCTTAACAAACCAAAAACCAAAAGCTCTGATACCACTTGATCTGTATATGAAGATCTTAGATTACTTTTAAGGTATTATGGACTCATGTGCATGGATTTGCCTATATCACTTAGTGCAATGGGTCGATAAGATTGCGAATAATATAGACAATGAGAAGTTAGAAAAACATAATAGACAAACACACATAACACATAAGGTTTAATATGGAGTTCACCCAAAACTCTTGGGCTATGTCTCCTAGTCCAGCCTTTAGTGGCGACCTCTTTATTATGTCTTCCAGAGAAGAGTTTTACAAAATGTGAGCTCAAATTGAGTCTCTACACAACAGATACAAAATAGCAAGAGTTTTGCTTGAATCACTCATGCCTCTCTGAGTACACAGACTCTTTCTCTCACTCTCTATCTCTGTTTTCTCTCTGTCTCAGCACTACTTTTTTTTGTCTCTGTCATTCTATGGATTTTAAGCCAATCAGCATTGTCTATTTGTTTCCTCTTCTGGGCTCTCTGGCTCCCAATCTCTGTCCGCTCAAATCCCCCCTCTAAGTGTTAAGGAATCATTACTACGTCTTTAGAGATGGTGGCCACCTGTTCTGTAACGGAAGGGACCATCAGCACCTTTGAATTCCCAAAAATGGTCGTTCTCTGTTTACACAGAGAAATACTCTAAAACATAGGAAAATCTACCAATCTATCGTTTATCAGACCTGAAATATCATTAAATCCACCCTCGACTCCTATCGGGTCCGCTTGTAATCGCTATCGCAAGTCGCAATGCCCCTGTGCCGTGATTTCCTTTGTATTTGTAAAAATACATTAAAAGCACTGAAATCCCAACAAAGGGATTTATGGCGGACTTCAAACAATTCACAGCTGCATTTATAAACCCTTTCAGGTCCAGCTCCATTGCATTGGGTGCATTTCCTTTGTATTTCGTTTATTTAACGAAAACACGAATTTACATAGAAAAACCGTTTTTTCCAGAACTCAAAATATATCAAATTTCATTCATAACCCCATTGGGTTTGGCTATCGCAAGTCACATTTGCATCGGCCCCACTCCTTTATATTGTCGTGACGCGATTTTGTGATGCGACATATCACAATCGCATTTCGCAAAGTCCCTGGGCCATTGGTAAGTGCTCCTTTGTATTGTGCCGACGCAATATTGCGAGTTAACTTGGGCCATCGATCTGTGTGCTTGATCGACGGTCCTCGTTGACTCGCGCTGATCGCAGTCGCAACTTCCATATTGTAGCTTTTGAATGATAAAAGGTGTCTTTTTAACTCCTAATTATCTTCACATTAATTGTCAATCCAAGTGCGATTTTTTATTTCAAGAGTGTACTCAGTCTAAGGCAGTCATTTACTCAAGAGTGATGTTTCTAAATTGCAATATAGTGCTTTAAATACAAGAGTAAACAGATGCTTGAAATACAATCTAATTGCAATGGTAAGAAACTTAATATTCTGAAACTAGATCATTCACTCAAGAAACTACAACAATCATCAGTCAATGATGCAATAGTAATAACTCTTTCCTCTGTCAACTGATGCAAATGAAATAAAACAAGATCCTCAATCTGAGAACTTAGATAGTAATAGTCCATGTCCTTTATAGTTGTTGATCTTACACTCCACACCAAAACAATTAACTGGAAATGACAACTCAATCAATAATGCTGCTAGTAGAAATGGAACAAACACACTTGCTGCAATAACATTTAAAAGGCGAAACCAAATCCTTTCATGAAAGAGATAACAACAAAGCCTATTTGAAAAGAAAAACTAATTTATCAAAAATGAAGAACAACACTAAATTAATGGAAATGAACAACAAAGCTAAATTAATGGAAATGAACAGCAATCTGTAATGAACGACAGAGTCCGAAGTGAACAACGAAGCTTTATAACTAGAATGAACAACATAACAATTTAAGTTGCAAAGGATAATAATCTTTTTATGATGGAAGAAAATGGCAACACGATTCAATTACAATTTTAATATAACAGGGTGATTTAGCTAAATGTTCAGAAATAGAAGATTACTGAATAAAACAAATTAAAGAAATGAAAAGGAAATCAAGCCATCACACGGAACTGTAAAATAATGATACAAGAAGCAAGTGGATCCACCAAGGCCGGGCCCTTAGCCACCGGTGAATACCGCCAGGTTACTTCAGGGGATGTGGAGGAACTGCAACTGTTTTTATATATTCATCATTGCATAATCGTTACAGCAAGTTTCATTCTCTACTTCAACAGCAAGAGTCAACAATAATAGTTACAATTTATCAATCGTAATTCTCCACAGTAATTCCTCCTCTCCTCCTATCCTATCTTATCTATCTCTAATCTGATGATCCATATAATTCTCTCTCTAATCATCCATCATGAATCCTCTTCATCCCCTTCTCTGATCTCTGTTCTCATTTAAATACATAGAGAGCAGAAAGAAGTTACAACAGATATGATTATGATATGATTTCTATTAAAAAATTGGATTTTTTTCAACAAATTGATAAGCAAGATCATATTTGAAATATCTTTACATCAATCATTCAACAGGAATAGGTCGAATTTGGCATTGCAACTGGGATAATTTGGAAAACGGCCACAATAGTGAATCTGAGAAAAACATCTTCATAGAACCTTCCGTTTCTCTTAGTACGGGACAAATTTGGGAAAACTGTTCATCAAAAAACTAATTTGGTCCATTCTGAACAAAACCCATGTTTCGGATTTTCTAGATTCTTTTCCATTTGCCCGAACCGTTCAATACAAAATTGTCACTTCTTATTCCACCGAATTTCTAAGTTGGAACATTTAATGATGAGCTCGAGACCAAATCTTCAATCTGGAAAATATCTTGGAGGCTAAAATGGTGAACAAATTTATTAATAAACCATCATTGGTAAAAACATGCATAATAATCAATTTATTAAAAATAAAGGAGAAGAAATAATATTTACCCATAAGAGCATAAATAATTATAAAATAGAATTATATGTAAATTATGATAAATGACGTGATAAAGAAGAGTAGAAATGGATGAAACAGGTGTTAAAAAGTGATAATAATAATGACATATTAACGGCCCAACACCCCAAACTAAATATATTGCATGTTCTCATGCAACCCGAAACTGAATATATTGCATGTCTTCATGCAACCTAAAGACTCTGTGTTATCCAAGCAATAAAAAATTGTTCATCCCAACTCATAAAATGGATGGAATAAATGAATTCTTCCTCAAATAGTGAATATTCAATTTTAGCAATCTTGATGAAGGCATAACAATTTGTATATTGACGTTCAACTATATGTATATGAAGTTGCGGCAAAATATGATATAGGTAACAACAAACTTCATTAACCATATTCTCAAAAGCTGCAAACCAGATTTTGTTGAAATTTTGCAAGTAGATTTCTACTATATTACTATTTCTATGATCCAAAAATTAGATCATTTTGATGCACGGATCATGAGATATAAATAAAGTGGCTGTAAGTGATAGTGCATGATTTCTAAAATTTTATGAACTAATTTAACTTGAAATTATCTGGGTTTGTGTATTTTAATGATACGTCTGTGTTTCCCAGAAATCACAAGAATTGAGTTTATAGTTTTAAAAATATATTGAAATCGATTTCTGCACTTTATAAAAATGAAATTGTATACCTTAAATGAGAAAGAAATAAAAAACATCATGTGTAGCAATTTCTCCCCCAAACTGAAGAATTAGCATGCCCTCATGCAATGCTAGAAAACAAATTGAGGTGGTCGCTACCATCTGTTGAAATCTATGCTTGGTGTTAAACAACATGGAATAAGCAAGATGTTGAGAATGAATAAGAATATCAATGGATGATAAAGAATATTAATGACATAGTCATAAGAAAGAAATGAATGAAAACAACACTCCCCCAAACTAAAAGATGATATGTCTCTAAAAAAATGGAAAGTGGTTAAGATGTAGAATGAATGATGATAAATAATGCTCAATGTATTTTCATGAAATTCTCCTAAATTCGTAATAAATTAGAAAAATATGTTATTGTACCTCAATTTTTTTTCTCCGAAAGAATGTAGAATAATATGTATGGACTAGCAGTTGTTGAAGCTGATGTAGACAGGGTTGATGCTGAAAGTGATGCAAAAGGTGGAATCCAGGCAAGCACATCATATCTGAACAATTGTTCACGTTCGCAAGTTGCTCGAGCTTCTTCTGTTATTTGCAATAGCGTGGTCATGCTACGAATAGAGTGTCTCCCCATACTTGGTGTTCTTCTATTAACAAATCACTATTTTGCATACAATTTTTTTGAATCCACAGTGTTAGTTTTGAATAGCAACAGATAAGATGCATGCAAAAATTTCAATGAGAAAAACTTTTGTATACATGCAATACTAATATTTTGTCAAATCAACAAGTTATGACAGAGTGTAGTAATCATATCGCATGCTATCCCATAATGCATACATTCCTCCCTCCAATTATAAAATGGATCCCATAACCATAAAGCATATGAAAGGTGTTGTGCTGACGGGTAGGCAAGGGAATGAACAATACGACAGCGAATGAAGCAGAGTACACATATCAATGATAGGATAGTGAGAGTTATGGTGATAATGAGAGCAAAGTGTTTAAAGATAGTTATGAATAAGAGATAGGACACTTTGAATTGATGATAAGTTATGCGAAAAGAAAAAAATACAACAATATGCCAAAAAGATGCTTTGCTGACGGTATTCTAGCTGAAAAATGATTTGACTGATCAGAAAATAATTTCTCATGCGTAGAGTTTCAAAAATAGGAAATTTAAGGAAATAACTTCTCTTATAAAAAGAGAGAATAAGAAAAGGGTATTATAGTAATAATTGACGATAAGATATAACTTCAATACCATAAGAAGAGCCTCTGCTGCCAACAGGCGTCCATAGCCTTGACAGGGTTTCTTTTTAACCCGTATGAGCCATGATCCTCAATTTAAAAATGGAGAGTTCCAGTGATGTTCTACAGAAGAGATCAGTGTGCTGACATGCTAACCAGATAACCACACTGTCATTCACTGAGATGTAGCAAAAGTGATCAAGCCGGCTCGTGATGAGACCTCCAGTTCCAAGGATAATTTGGTTATCTAATGAATCATAACCCTGGTGTGGTGGCCATAATGGGAATGTCACTTTGTTACAGCCTTATGAACATGGTAGGCTGGCTCGTAATGAGACCCCTTATCCTCTTTCTACGAATAAAATTTTGTTGTTATTACACATTTTTATAATAAAAAGAGGGAGGCTCAGTACTCCTTAAGAGTAGGGATGGTGGAAGAAGTTGAACATGTCAATAGAAAAAAATATACCCATAATCTCATTTGTTACAGATAGAGAAGATTATAACCAGGAAGGGTGGAACCAACATGGTATTAAAATGATCAATCAGTATCATGTACAACAAAAAACAATGCAATAAAGTAGTATATAAATAATTGCGTCCATTTTGAAAATAATCTATCATCAAGGAGTTGTCCTGTTAAAGATCATAATGTGAATGATATTAACTTGCTTCAATAGAATCCATAATTCTTGTCCTCATAAAAGTAGTGTACTTCATGCCATGAAAGGGAATCAGTAAAATGTGGTTGAGATGAACTAGGAATAATCCCACAAGAGGAAGGAAAGGCTGTTCTTGAAAATACTCTCAAAGTGTTGTTCCTTTGAAGGAACAACAAAAACATTCAAAAAAACTGTTGTTCATTGTAGGGAACGGCAAAAGAAATACACGCTAAAAAGTTTTGTTCACTATAGGGAACAACAAAAATACACATGAAAAAGTGTTGTTCCCTGTAGGGAACAACGAAAAAAATGCAGGTGAAAAAGTGTTGTTCCCTGTAGGGAACAACAAAAAAACACACCGAAAAAGTGTTGTTCTTTAAGAGGAACAACAAAAAGATGCATGCAAAAAAGTGTTGTTCCTTAAAAGGAACAGCAAAAAAATACACCCAAACAAGTGTTGTTTCTTAAAAGGAACAGCAAAAAAATGCATGCAAAAAAGTGTTGTTCCTTAAAAAAGTACAACAAAAAATACACCAAAAAAAAGTGTTGTTCCTTTTAAGGAATAGCAAAGAAATGCATGCGAAAAAGTGTTGTTCCTTAAAAAGAACATCCAAAAAAGTGTTGTTCCTTGAGAAGAACAGCAAAAAATGCATGCGAAAAAGTGTTTTTCCTTAAAAAGGAACAGTAAAAAATACACCCAAAAAAGTGTTGTTCCTTACAAGGAACAACAAAAACTGTATGCGAAAAATCGTTGTTCCTTAAAAGGAACAACAAAAAGATACACCCAAAAAAGTGTTGTTCCTTAAGAGGAACAGAAAAAAATGCATACGAAAATGTGTTGTTCCTTAAAAAGGAACAGCAAAAAATACACCAAAAAAAAAGTGTTGTTCCTTTTAAGGAACAACAGAAATAAACACACAAAAATGTTGTTCCTTTAAAAGGAACAACAAAAATGAACATGCAGAAGTGTTGTTCCTTTAAAAGGAACAGCAGTTGTTCCTTTAAAAGGAACAAAAAAAATGAACACGTAGAAGTGTTGTTCCTTTAAAAGGAACAACAATAATAAGCACACAAAAATGATGTTCCTTTAAAAGGAACAACAAAAATGAACACATAGAAGTGTTGTTCCTTTAAAAGGAACAACAGCTATTCCTTTAAAAGGAACAGCAAAAATAAAGACGAAAAAAGTGTTGTTCCTTAAGAGGAATGGTTACTATTCCTTTGAAAGGAACAACAGTTGTTCCTTTAAGAGGAACAACAAAAATAAGCACACAAACGCATTGTTCCTTAGGAGGAACGACTGTTGTTCCTTAAAAGGAACAATAGCTGTTCCTTTAAGAGGAACAACGAAAATGAAAAATACGCGGAAGTGTTGTTCCTTAAGAGGAAAGGTCGTTGTTCCTTAAGAAGAACAACAAAAACACAAACACTTTATTTACAAACAGTATGTGAATAAATTAAGTTACAACAGCTATGATGTTATTTCCTAAGGCAAGGAAAAAAATGATCTATTTGAAAAATGTTTTAGCAGTAGATACATGACATGAATCTTCAAATGGAAATCAATTCTTCATTTCTTTTGTTATGAATCCGTTGAGAAATGAGTTGGATGAAATTCCCTTGCTTCATTAAAATTTCTTTCAAGAATCGCTCGTCCATAAATTGACCACCTTTATTCTCCTAGGACCTGCAAAAAACGAGTGTCTACATGCAATAAAATATTAAATCATGGAGAAAGAGAGGTGATCGGGCTCCCATAATCCAAGAATTATGCAAAAAAACAACAAATAGTTACTCTGTATAACAAATCCATTGAGAAAATAACAAAGTAAAATTTATTTATCACCTGCGCGAGAGCAGTGGTCGACCATACTGACCAGCAGTGTTTTAATCACAAACTTCTTTGTTTTTCATCCAAATTGAGTCATTCCAAAGCCAGATGAGATCCAATTCAAACGTATATCTCCAATAGAAAAAGGCTTTAAAAATTCAACGATATGATATGTCAATTTTATTTAGAACAACCTGCATAACAGAGTTATTTTCGATTACCCCACTTAGAACAACAACGGATATTTTAAGCATAGATTTTTCGTTTGATGTCAGATTCAAATGATTCAAATTGGAAATGAAATTATATTAATTTATTTATTTTCAATAGAAACAGGTTTTGAAGAAAGGAAGAATTGATAGGTCAAATACTCTAAGGAATAGCTGGAAAGTTAGACTTTTAAGAGTGTTTATTTACGATAGATAGTCAATATTTTGATCATAAATTCCTCATACGATATAAAAAATGAGTGATTCAAATTTCCTTTTAAATTAGATTCATAGGGGAATCTACCATAGAAACAAGTTTTAAAAATTCAGTCATTTAGGCCTTCAAAAATGCACTGTCCCAACTCCATTCTTGAGCTGCTTGTTAGACACCTTGTTAATGTTTTGGTTCTAAATTTTTCGTTTCAAATCCAAATTTAGTGATTCAAATTGAGTTGGAAATTAGAAATCAAGGGCTACTTAAGATAGAAATATGTTTTAAAAATATAGTCATTTAGGCCTCCAAAAGATGACTGTCCCAACTCTGTTTCTGAGCTGCCCACTAGACACCTTGTTAATGTTTTGCTTCTAACTTTTTCGTTTCAAATCCAAATTTAGTGATTCAAATTGGGTTAGAAATTAGACATCAAGGGATACTTATAATATAAACAGGTTTTAAAAATATTCCCTTCTGGTCCCTCAAAACATGACTGTCCTGACTGCATTTTCAGAAATTCCATCAAGCCCACAAGCCAAAAAAATATGATATTCAAGATTTTTTTCCAAATTGGTGATAAAAATAAATATGAGTGTTTGTAAAACCATTATGTCCATTATAATATATCTACATACAAAAGTGAATTAAAAAAATTATCACTGATGTTGATTTCCACAGTGTGTTGCAACAAAAACAACTATTTTTACATCAAACAAAATGTATTTATTTATGTCCTTATTTATTTTATTTTTTACACTACTCTACTCTGATTTTAAAAAATGAATATGATTATGTATATGAGTACTTCCAATGGAACCACTCTCAAAATGGGGCTTCATGTATGCACATACCCAAATTTGAAAAATGCATATTAATGAATATTAGGGTATGAGGATGAAGGAACTTCTGAGCGAGGGTTTTGCAGGAATCCGTGACGGCGCAGACAACGCTACTCTAGCACTGTACTCCTCCCACCCGTTCCCTCTGGCGTGTAGCAGAACAGCGCAGCATTAGACAGGCGCGATGGAACATCCTCAGGGGGGGGCGTTAGGGCCCTCCCCAAAACAGAACGGTGCGGATCATGCACTCCGTTTTGGATCGATCAACAGTGAGATCCTGAACAAAGGGAAAAAACAACAGCCTGGTCACAGGAAAACAGAAGGACGACAAGACTATGACAGCGGCAATCAGGGAAGGGGAAAAAACTCGGAGGAAGCATCAAAGGTATCCTCTACAACCTGTAAGCCCGTAGCCACAGAAAGGCCAAGAATCGAGTTACCTGGGCACATAATAGATGCTCGAATCGAGTTCATGAAAGACCATGCCATCATTGGGAAATTTATAGGGTTCTGGCTGACGGAAAGAGCTCTATATGGGTGGATTGCAGCAAAATGGAAGCCAAAAGGAGATGTCACTCTGCAGTTAGGGCCTAAGGGTTTCTTTACAGTTATCTTCTACTGCATTGAAGCCAAACTCAGGGTACTGGGAACAGGGCCTCACTTCTTCAATGCAGCTGGCCTGTACATGAGAGATTGGATACCAAGATTCAACCCGGACAAGGAAGACCTCACCTGGGCGCCAGTCTGGATCAGAATGTATGGACTTCCAGATGAATATTGGGACGAGGACATTCTCATGAAAATTGGAAATGGACTGGGGGAATACATCAGAACTGCAGAAGAAAAAAAAACGCGCAGATTCATTTCCTATGCGCGCATCTGCGTCTTCATGAGGTTGAATGAAGCACTGCCAGAATCGATACATCTCTCTCACAGGGACGAAGATTGGATCCAACCCTTGGACTATGAACATGTTCCATTCCGGTGCAGAAGATGCCATGCTCTAGGACATATCTTCCGTGACTGTCCCCTGAATGCCAAAGCTACTTCACCTGACCCTTCTGCCTCAGATGCCCAAGATGGCTTCACAAAAGCCCCTAGTCGAAGACGCGCGCACAGGAAACCCCCAAATGGGCAAAAGCCCCAGCAAAATAGCTTCAGTGGCCCGGCATCCAAGAATAGTTTTGAAATCCTAGCTCAATCATCTGAGGAACCACCCCCAACCTCTGAAGCTAACCCTTCCCAACCCTCCTCTTCAACCCACCCTCCCCCTTCTTCCTCCTCCCCCATTCGCCAATCCCCCATCCACTTCAATGATCACCCCTCTGGGGACAAGAAGGATCAGGCAACGAACGACAAGGAAGAGGATATGGAAGAAAAATCAGATGCTCCTTCTATCGAAAAATTGATTGAGGATGAAGATACTCAGGCGCAACCAATGGAAGAGGAACCGGAAAGCGTAGACCTGCATGGCCTGGATATCCTAGAGGTGGAACTTGCATGCAAAGCGAAGGCGTATGACAGCATCTCAGAAGCCCAACTCAGCAAGTTGGAAGTGGTTATCTCAAGAGCATACCAGCAGAAGCAACTTGGGATTCAACCAGGAAGTCAGTGGGACGAAAGCCAACCTCCAAAGGAATCAAAAAAGAGGGGACGAAAAACAGATCTACAAAGAACGATTGAGGTAGGGAAAATCCTGGTAGACTCAGGCAGGTATGCGAAACTGACAAAGTACTACAAACCCTCTCCAATTGGTTGAACCATGAAGCTGGTCTCATGGAATTTAAGAGGGCTCAACAGCCCAGGTAAACTTAGAATGCTAAAAAACATGATTAAAGCAGAGAAGCCGCAAATTTTTCTACTCCAGGAAACCAAATGCAACGGCACCACTTTAGGCAGCATCCTCACAAAAGCTTGGCCAGGATGCCGCTCAGTAGCAGTAGATGCATCAGGAGCGTCAGGAGGACTGGCCATAGCATGGAACACTCAAGCAATAGATCTCTCAGAGTTCCATGCCTCTCATCACCTCATACAGGCAGTCTTCCACATTTTGGGCACGAATGTACATGGTAACCTCTCGAATGTATACTTCCCGCAGGACACAGGAAGCAAAATAGCACTTCTAGACACCATCGAAGCTCTGAATAACACCAGAAGGCACCCTCTCTGGATTATTGGAGGAGATTTTAACATGATCACTAAGCTAGAGGAAAAAACTGGGGGGAGAAATAGATTGGAGCAAGAAAATATTCATTTCAAGAACTTCATTCAAAGCGCCTCCCTTATAGACATGCCCTTCTGCAATGGTACATTCACATGGAGTAACCATAGAGCCGGCAAATACCAAATTGCTTCCAAGCTAGATCGCTTCCTCATCTCAGATAATGCGATCCATCTTGGAGGAGACTTCTCAGCCGCTATCCTCCCGCATACGGGTTCGGACCACTGGCCGATAGCTCTCCAATGGCAACGCCCCGGAAACCAGACTCGAAGACCCTTTCGTTTCAAAGGTTTCTGGCTCTCGCACCCTGAGTTCAAAGACTTTGTTAAAGCCACGTGGACCTCCTTCACCCCTCCAGAAGGATCCAAGATGTACAAATTCCAACAGAAACTCCGATTCCTAAAACTCCACCTAAAGCGATGGAACAGAGAAACCTTTGGAGACATATTCAAAGCACAGCAAGATCTCAATCGGGAACTAGCGGATCTCCATCAAAAAGTCATCACTGAGGGACACACAGAAGGGACTCTAGAATAGGAAAGGCACCTTCATAGGCAGATTGAGGAAAGACAGAAGCAGGAGGAAATCTACTGGAAACAAAAGTCCAGAATCAGATGGTTGAAGGAAGGCGAATGCAACACTAAATTCTTCCACAGAACCACCATACAAAGAAGAATGCACAACAGCATTCCGTTCATCCAAAAGCCCGGAGGAGAGAGAGTAGAATCGCATGAGGAAATCGAGGAAGAATTTCGCAACCACTTCAACCAGATCCTGCAAGAGCTGGAAGGAGATAGAAGACAAGCAATTGAGAAAATCACTAACAATGTGCCTAGAATCATTACAGAGGAACACAATGAGCTTCTCCTCCGCCCGATTCAGCTTCAGGAGGTGGACGACGCAATGTCCCAGCTCAAAGAAGGAAAGGCTCCCGAACCAGACGGATTCACCACTACATTCTTTCATACCTTCTGGGAGATGTTAAAACAGGAAGTATGGCAAATTGTTGAAGAATCGAGGGCATCCCACTGGATGCTACCTTCACTCAACACCACCTTCATAGCCCTCATTCCCAAAGAGGAGGACTCAATCACACCTGACAAATTCAGGCCGATTGCACTCTGCAACGTTATTTACAAGGTCATCTCTAAAGTTGTGGCCAACCGGCTGAAGTCCCTGCTGCCGCTGCTCATATCCCAAGAACAGTCAGGTTACGTGGAAGGCAGACAAATCCTGGACGACATTCTTCTTATGCACGAGATCATTCACTCCCTCAAACAATCAAAACAAGCAGGTATGATTCTTAAGCTTGATCTTTCAAAGGCTTTTGACAAACTCAGTTGGAACTTTATTCAGCAAATGCTAAAAGCTTTTGGCTTCAATACTATGTGGGTCCGCTGGATAATGAGCTTGATAAGTTCAACCCAATTCTCCATCCTTGTTAATGGAATCCCTTCTCGGCCCTTCAAACAAACCAGAGGAATTAGGCAAGGGGACCCCCTATCCCCTTTCCTATTTGTTCTCATGGCAGAAGGGCTGGGCCGTCACATCAAGCAAGCTCTCCTCTCCCACCAGCTCAAAGGTCTCTCTGTTCACAACTCACCTGCCTCCTCTCATCAACAGTTTGTTGATGACACCATGCTTTTTGGGTATCCTTCAGCCCAGGAAGCCTCTCACCTCAAATCCTTGCTCAATGACTTTGCTGAAGCTTCTGGCACCGAAGTAAACTGCGCCAAATCGCAGATTTTCTTCTTTCACACGCCCCCTCAGGTTAAATCTGCTGTCACCCGCATTCTTGGCTTTCCCTCAGCAACCCTTCCCTCAAAATACCTTGGCGCCCCTCTCACAGCCTCTGCTATTAAGCATTCCTCTTGGCGTTCCCTCATTGAGAAGCTTGAATCTCGGCTCAACCTTTGGACGCACCGATCTCTCAACCTGGCCAGCCGAGTCGTGCTCATCAAGTCTGTTCTCCAGGCAATGCCATTATACCTTTTCTCAGTCCTTGCAGCTCCCAAATGGGTCTTAAAAAGAATCAGAAAGCTCCAGCGCAGTTTTCTTTGGGGTGGATCAGCTACAAATAGGAAGTGGGCACTAGTCAAATGGTCAATTGTTTGTCAACCAAAGGAAAAAGGAGGCATAGGACTAAGAGATCCGGAGCATAGCAATTCTATTATGAGTGCCAAAATATGGTGGCACTGGATCACTAATCCAGAAAAGCCCTGGGCAAGAATCTGGACGGCCAAATATGCCAACAACCGTCCCCAGGAGGAGCTCATTCGGTTTACCCCCAAGGATAAGGGTTCACTAATCTGGAATGCGGCAAAACAACATCACCAATTAATACAGCAACATAGTTTTTGGGAGGTCAGGAATGGCAAAACGGCGAGATTTTGGACAGACGCATGGAACCAAATGCCAAAGCTGACCCACATTCTTCATGCACCGGTGGACCAATTAAGGCAGGAGCAGCAGCAAGGAAAAATCCATCACCATTGGCTGCAGGAGACGGAGCACGGATTCAGGAAATGGATGCAGGGAAATCAGTTATCTAACCTAACAAATCTACAGGATACAGGGGAATTGGAGAGGGAGCTTGGAAGAAGGAGAATCAGACATGATGAAGGCAACGATATCCTAAGATGGGGATACCGCCCAAAAGGTAACTTCTCAACTTCAGAGGCCTATAAAATAGTCTGCACCCATAATAATCCTTCGGACCCAATCTGGAGTTTAATTTGGGATTCTAATTCATGGCCCAAAGTATCTTACTTTCTGTGGTTGGTAAGTCACAAAAAAATTCTCACCTGGGACAAATTACGAAGGAGGAATTTCCATGGACCTTCTATATGTCCTAACTGCCATCAAAATGAAGAAACACTCCAACACTTGTTGGACTCATGCCCCCTAGCCAATCACTTGTGGGAAAAGGCTAGCTTCCGATGCCAAAAGAGGTGCAGAACAACGAATGACATAACAGATTCCCTCAGACATTGGCCGCAACATCCTTACAAGAGCGCGCTCCTCAATTGCTTATGGAAACTTCTACCGGGTCTCATCCTATGGGGTATATGGAAAGAACGGAATAAGAGGATTTTCAAGAATCAGAGCTCTAGGGTCGATGATCTATGGACCAGAATATGTGGTAACCTCAATGAAACGCTGGCTCTCCACTCCTGGACACAGGAAGATCTCCCATCCCTAGACTTCGAGAAAGGCATTCTAAGCAACTGGCATTTATCTCTACCACAGATCCCCCACTCAAGAAGTACTTCTAGAAGCAGCAGCACCATTAAGGTCACATGGAAGCCCCCCCCCAAGAACTCTTACAAGCTCAACTTTGATGGGGCCTCCAAAGGCAACCCGAGCAAGGCAGGCTTCGGAGGCATCATTCGGAATCAAGCAGGCACACCCTCACAGTTATACTTCGGATCTTTGGGATGGGACACCAACAACTCAGCAGAGATCGAAGGTTTATGGAAAGGAATTCATCTCGCTAGAAATCTCAATCTTCAGCCTCTAATCGTGGAAGGAGACTCCCAGATTCTCATAAACATGGCCAAGAGACTTCAGAATGGCTCACAGGCTGGAAAAATCACAAATAGCTGGAGACTTGCGGCCCGGCTAAAAGCCATTGAACAGGCTCTCCACAGCAACAGGGCAATTACCTTCACTCATACCAAAAGAGAAGGTAACAAGGTTGCGGACTGTCTAGCTAACATAGGTGTAGACAATGATCATTATCTCCTTACAGGATCCATAGACATCATATCAGACACTTCAAGGGCTCAGGAACTAGACAGACTGATCCAAGAAGAGGCCATCACCCCGGATGCGGGTGTCACCGAGCAAGGGCATGGCGTGCCACATGCTCAGCATGTGCCGCCACGTGAAGGACTGAGGGAGTTATTTCCCCATGCCGCTGAAACGTTAAGTAGGGGGAGGCACGACAGAGTTCTTAATGGCGCTGCTGGGAACGATGGAGAGCCTGCAGAGGGAATTCAATGCCTGCAAATCCCAAGGGAATGACAACAAGTTTAAGTGGGAAGGAATGTTGCTGTTCAGGGCTCAGAGATCCAAGCCAGCAACACAGAATTCTGAGGGCAAATCGAGCGCAATTGAGGCAGAGGGTGAAGGCATTCACTTGGGCGACGTTCGCTTCCTGCTGGCTCATACTGTGCGCGGTTTATGGGTAGTTGAACTCTGCCTTGAATCGAGTCGGGGACAGCACTCAAGTGGCAGTAAGAGTTGTGAATTCAAGCCCACAAGCTCGGTCTTGGAGCAAATTGAAGGAGTCGCGAAAAATATGGCGCGACTGCGGGAGAGACAGCCGAGTAGAAGGGGACCTGGGCGTGGGTCATCTTCACGCCCCCCTGCAGCGGATATACACCATCACTGCTGCTGCTGCTACTACTATAGGAGGGCGGGAGCCTTACCAGTTCCAGCCAGTCAGTTCTTGGAGGTTGGCAGCTCCAGTGGAGGTGAGCCCGTGCTTCCAGCATTCGGCTCAGTTGTTTTCACCTTGGGCAACTCGCAGGAAAATACAGGCATTAACGCACATATCTCAGTTCTCTTTACGAAAGTTCTGAGGAGAATGACGATGGAAAGCAACCGGTTTCGGCTGAAATACTTCCAGAAGGCAATCGCGAGGAAAGTCCAGTGCTGCAACCACCAATTGAAAAGGGCAATTCAGGGAAGGAGCCTCAACAAGCCCCTCCCCAGCCTCCAGAGTAGGAACCGCCGGCCACTGCGAAGGACCCTATGGCAATGTGGGCTGGCATCCCGGAAGGCCAAGGTTGGTGCTACATCATTAAGGAAGAGCCAGAAGACTAATCCCCAAAGGCACTCTCTGGCTTACCTTTTTCTCTATGTTTGTAGGCTTTTAGTTCTTTTTCATATGATGTGTCTATTTGTTATGCGTCATGGCAAGGTCTACTATGAGTCTTTTTGCTGGAAGCCCCTGCGCGGGCCGTTTCATTACTGTCTGAGTTCAAATCTGTGTCATATGTTTTGGTTTCTCATGGAGGTGCTGCCCCTGCATGGGCGAATTCTGTGTCAAGTAAAGCCTTCCAAGGTGCCTCAGTTGGCCCTGGATAAAATGTTTTTCTGCATGTAATGTTTACCTGTATATAATATAATAGATTAGCTAGTTTTACTGAGAAAAAAAAAAGAATATTAGGGTATGAGAAGCCAACTTCCCAAGAAAAGATGGTGTCAAAAATTGTTGAAGTATGGTGTGATATTGCAAACAAATGATGGAGTGAAACCAATATATCATTTACTTTCTTGATTTCCCATAGCCATCATATCATGAATTTCTTGAGCTTTAAAATGGCTTGTTGATGCTTAAAAGAAACCTCATCTTCTTCCATAACTTCTACAATTTTTGAATTTGAAACATTCTGAATCTCAATATAAGTTTTCTCCATTGGTGCATGTGAGATAGAATGGATGGGAAGGGTGGATAAATTTTGCAGTTCAACACTGTAAGCATGTTGTACTGGTTTATTGTGGTGAGGGTGTGGAATGAGATGAGCAGGAAATTGTGTACGGAATGGAGCATTTTGATGATGTAGATGATTGGGTTCAGTGGATGATTTTGATATGCAAGAAAGATGTTGTGGAAGGGCTGGTGGAGAATATGGAGGATGTGTTTGTGCTACAAGATGAGGGAGAGTAGTCATGTAATCATAAGATGAACCATGCCAAACTTGTAGACAAGTTTGGTGGTGGTTATATTGACATGGTTGCCCTAACACATTAGTATTCCGTAATGGATTATGCAAGTAAGAGAATGGAGAAGAAGTGTTTTGAGCCATACCTGTAGGCCATGATTTCCATGGTTTTAACCTTGTTGCAACTTCCTCATCTCTTTGATATGCTACTTCCATCCTAGATAAGGAAGAACAACTATCTATGGGATGCTCCTTTCGATAATGAGGGCAAAACACTCCATCAAATTCTTGATTTTTCGGAACCTGCAAAGCATCCAATTTTAAACTTGAGAGCTAATAAAATCAACTTTAAAATTTTCAAATAAAACATTGATTTCAGCTCTTATGTCTCCTGTTCTTGTAGCAGATTTGGGAAAGAAAGAAGAAAATTCTCTAGAATTCTTACCAGTCTTGGAGATTCCTCTTGAATACCTTATGCACAATTCACAAACATCATCATATGATAACTGAAAAACATCACTTTTTCCTATCAAATTTAAGAGTTCTAAAAATTCATCTTTGATTCCTTTAAGAAGGAGTGTTTTTAAGATCTCTTTTTCCAAATACTTATGCTTTGATTTTTGAAGGTTATATTGAAATCACTCTACATAGTCCTCCAAGTTTTCATCTTACCCTTGTATCATACAGAAAATATCTTCATTAGATTCGCAGTAGTCTTGGTACTTCTTCAAGAATATGTTCTTCATGCCCTCCCATGTTTGGATGCAGTTTCCACCTAGGCTCATGAACCATCAGAAAGCTGCTCCTTTTAGAGTAAGAGGAAACACTTTCAATCTTTGATCATTAGTACAATAATCATATCCTCTACAAAGTATTTCAAACTCAAATAAGAATGTATATGGATCTTCATTTGTCAAGCCATGAAAATTTGGTAGAGAAGATAGGGGAATTATGTGCATTTGTGTCACTCCTCCTAGATCTTTGATAAGGAATTCAAAAGTAGAAATGTGAGCCATTTCTTACCATAATAGAAGATGTTCTTCATGTGTTTCTTTGAGGCTCCTTCTTCAAATTTTCCTGTCAATCGGTTAGTAAAATGGGTGGTGCTTACATCACCACTTGAGTGAAATCATAAGTTTTGTTTTTTCAAAATTTCTATTTTTTTTCTTAGTCATTCACATAGAAATTCAAACATTTATTTATACCATAAGTTCTTTAACAATTCTGTTGGAAAGCAGGCGGGGGAGCAGGGCTTTTACATGCTCCGTACGCAGGTTCTTACCTTCCATTTTTAATACCCAATTCTCTCCTAATAGGCACTCATCAAATGCACACTACTCCTTAGAAATGGCTACACTCTCCCCGACAACGACACCAAAATTTTGAGTGATAAAAGGTGTCTTTTTAACTCCTAATTATCTTCACATTACTTGTCAATCCAGGTACGATTTTTTATTTCAAGAGTGTACTCAGTCTGAGGCAGTCATTTACTCAAGAGTAATGTTTCTAAATTGCAGTACAATGCTTTAAATACAAGAGTAAACAGATGCTTGAAATACAATCTAATTGCAATGGCAAGAAACTTAATATTCTGAAACTAGATCATTCACTAAAGAAACTACAGAAGTCATTAGTCAAGGATGCAGTGGTAATAACTCTTTCCTCTGCCAACTGATGCAAATGAAATAAAACAAGATCCTCAATCTGAGAACTTAGACAGTGATAGTCCATGTCCTTTACAGTTGTTGATCTTACACTCCACACCAAAACAATTAACTGGAAATGACAGTTCAATCAATAACGCTGCTAGTAGAAATGGAACAAACACACTTGCTGCAATAACATTTAAAAGGCGAAACCACATCCTTTCATGAAAGAGATAACATAAAAGCCTATTTGAATAGCAAAGCTAATTTACCAGAAATGAATAGCAACACTAAATTAATGGAAATGAATAGCAAAGTTAAATTAATGGAAATAAATAGCAAAGATAAATTAATGGAAATGAACAATAAAACTAAATGAACAAGAATCTGTAATGAATGGTAGAGTCCGAAGTGAACAGCGAAGCTTTATAACTAGAATGAACATCATAACAATTTAAGTTGCAAAGGATAATAATCTTGTTATGATGGAAGAAAATGGCAACATGATTCAATTACAATTTTAATATAACAGGGCAATTCAGCGAAATGTTCAGAAACAAAATATTACTGAATAAAACAAATTAAATAAATGAAAAGGAAATCAAGCCATCACACGAAACTGTAAAATAATGATACAAGAAGCAAGTGGATCCACCAAGGCTGGGCCCTTAGCCACTGGTGAATACCGCCAGATTACTTTAGGATATGCGAAGGAACTCCAACTGTTTTTATATATTCATCATTGCATAATCATTACAGCAAGTTTCGTTCTCTGCTTCAACAACGAGAGTCAACAATAATAGTTACAATTTATCAATAGTAATTCTCCACAGTAATTCTTCCTCTCCTCCTATCCTATCCTATCTATCTCTAATCTAATGATCCATCTAATTCTCTCTCTAATCATCCATCATGAATCCTCTTCATCCCCTTCTCTGATCTCTGTTCTCATTTAAATACATAGAGAGCAGAGAGAAGTTACAACAGATATGATTACGACATGATTTCTATCACAAAATTGGATTGTTCTCAACAAATTGATAAGCAAGATCATATCTGAAATATCTTTCCATCAATCATTCAACAAGAATAGGTCGAATTTGGCATTGCAACTGGGATAATTTGGAAAACGGCCATAACAGTGAATCTGAGAAAGATGTCTTCAGAGCACCTTTAGTTTCTCTTAGTACGGGCCGAATTTGGGAAAACTGACCATTGGAAAACTAATTTGGTCCATTCTGAACAAAACCCATGTTTCGGATTTTCTAGATTCTTCTCCATTTGCCTGAATCGTTCAATACAAAATTATCACTTCTTATTCCTATGAATTTCCGAGTTGGCACATTTAATGATGAGCTGGAGATCAAATCTTCAATCTGGAAAATATCTTGGAGGCTAAAATGGTGAAAAAATTTATTAATAAACCATCATTGGTAAAAACATTTATAATAATCAATTTATTAAAAATAAAGGTGAAAAAATAATATTTATCCATAAGAGCATAAATAATTATAAAATAGAATTATATGATAAATTATGATAAATGACGTGATAAAGAAAAGTAGAAATGGATGAAACAGGTGTTAAAAAGTGATAATAATAATGACATATTAACGACCCAACAATAGCCTCCGATAGCCTCCACTTGCCATCTCCGATTGCGACATGCTGATCGGATCTGGACCATTGATTGGCTAGATCTGACGGCTCCTGTGCATCACTGTCCAAGCCTCTGATAGCTCTGTTTTTCACTATTTCTTCATGTTTTTCAAGCCCGATAGTGTAATCCACCATTTCTAAGAGTTCTTCCTTATGTGATAGTTTTTGATTTGAATACTTAAGAGGGTTTTTAGGATCCATTTTGGATCATCTTCAAAAATTGACGTTCACTTGGATATCTAATTAAAATTTACCCCTTTTGTTGGGTGTGGAGCCTGATTATCTTATTTATTTAGAGGTATCACCGCATTAGACCCCAGTTCGTAATGTGGAGACAACACCGCCTGTAAATTTGCACTGCAAGGGGGGTTCAAGGGGGATGACTGTGATCTTTGGGATCCCCCCCCTGGTGGGGGATCGGTAGCAGCGCCCCTGAAGCTAAAAATAGATGTAAAATTGCCTTGTAAAATGTTGTAATTTCGTATTCAATCTAGGTCGTTCATTAGGCGAAGATCTAACGATAGAATTTATGTTTAATTTAGGGTTTTTTTCCCTAGAAGGCATCCCCTCGCTATACATGAGGGAATTGTATTGTGTCTATGTAGATCTGTATTATGAGTGAGAAAGAAAGAGGAGATTGTGTGAGAGCGAAGAGATAATTACAGCGGATCTGATGTAGGTTGTATCTCTTCATTTTGCTGGATAATATAAAAGGAATGACTGGTTGTTTCTTCGTGGATGTAGCCTGAATTGGGTGAATCACATATATCTGTATCTCTCTTGTTTTATGTGTTGTTTGTGTTTATACTTCTGCAATATGTTTTATGTGTTCCATTGCTCTGTAATATATAATTTTCTAACAACTAATATCAAAGCCGAAGGTCTATCTGGCTGATAAACTCGCAAGACATAAGGGTTCCTGGTTTGAGTGGGAGCAATGGCAGAAGATGGTAGGTTTATGGTCGAAAAATTTAATGGCCAAAACTACTAGCTATGGAAGATGTAGATGGAAGATTATTTGTACCAGAAAGATCTGTACCAACCATTGAGCAGAAAGACAAAGAAGCCAACGAATATGACACTTGCCAGAATAATACGGCTGTGCCTAGCGGCATCGGTAGCCTTTAATATTTCAAAAGAAACAACAACAGAGGGTTTAATGTCAGCACTGGCCAAACTATATGAAAAACCCTTGGCCTCAAATAAGGTATTTCTTATGAAGCGTTATTTAATATGAAGATGTCAAAAGGTGGATATGTTGCTAATCATTTAAATGAATTTAATACAATTACCAGTCAGTTAAGTTCTGTAGGGATAACTTTTGATGATGAAGTTAGAGCTCTGTTATTTCTGTGCTCATTGCCAAAAAGTTGGAATGGTTTAGTTATGGCCATTAGTAACTCTGTCTCTGGATCTAGTACTTTAAAGTTTGATGATGTGTCGGTGCAATCCTTAGCGAGGGAATGCGATGGAAAAGCTCTGGTGAGACATCAAGTAATGTTTTGACTGTAGAGACTAGGGGAAGAAAAATGGAAAGAGGAAAGAGCCTAGGATATCGCAGTAAGTCAAGGAGAGGTAGATCCAAGTCTAGATCGGGGATAGTGTGTTGGAAATGCAGGAAGAAAGGACACCTTAAGAAAGACTGCAAGTCTCAGAAGGGAAAAGAAGGAGACGCGCAGTAAGAAAACAATCATGAAGCAAATGTGAAAGATGGTGTTGCAAGATGATTTGGTTCATTCATTAGAAAATATTATAGATGCCTGGATGGTAGATTCAGGGCCTCATTCCATGCCACAACTCATAGGAAACATTTTCATGATTATGTTCAAGGAGATTTTGGACAGGTTCAATTGGGTGATGATAAACCCTGTAAAATCATTGGAATGGGTACAATTTTCATAAAACAGTGGAATGGAAATCAATAGCTATTAAAGGAGGTAAGGTATGTTCTATATCTGAAGAAAAATCTAATTTCAACAGGGCAGTTGGGAGGTGAAGGTTGTGTGACTACTTTTACAGATAAAGCCTAGAAGGTCACTAAAAGATCCCTGGTAATAACAAAAGGACAAAAGGTTGGTACATTGTATTTATGCAATGGTATTTATAATTTTGTTAATGATTTAACCTCTACAGGGGAAGATACGACATTGTGGCATCATAGGCTTGGGCACATGAGTGAGAAGGGGATGTAGATTCTTCACTAAAGAAATTTGTTGCCAGGTTTGAAGCATGTTGATTTCAAATTCTGTGAGAGTTGTGCTAATGGAAAACAGAAGAGAATTAGATTCCTCAGAGTTGGGAAAGAAAAGAAGAGCAAAAAATTAGAGCTTGTGCATACAGATATATGGGGACCTGCTCAGGCATCATCTCTCGGTGGCTCTCATTATTATGTTACTTTGATTGATGATGCAACTAGAAAAACCTGGACTTATTATATTCGAAATAAATCAAATGTATTTGATACTTTCAAGAAATGGAAAGCTTTGGTTGAAAATGAGACAGGAAAAAGGTTGAAGTGTCTAAGATCAGACAATGGAAGTGAATATTGTAGCAAACAGTTTGATAGGTACTATTTAGAGAATGGAATTCGCAGAGATAAGATAGTTCCAGGAACACCACAAGAAAATGGTGTATCAGAAAGGATGAATAGGACAATCATCGAGCATGCAAGATGCATGAGATTGCATGCAGGATTGCCTTTACAATTTTGGGCAGATGTTGTAGATACTTATGTTTATCTAATAAATAGAAGGCCTTCAAGTTCCTTGGATGGTGGTATTCCAGAGGAGGCATGGACAGGTAAAAAGGTAAACTACTCATTTTTAAAGACTTTTGGTTGTGAAGCCTTTGTCCACATTAATAAAGAAAATATAACAAAGCTTGAGGAAAAATCAAATACATGTACCTTTATTGGATATGGTGTTAATGACTTTGGTTATCGCTTTTATGATTATGAAAAACACAAAATCATTAGAAGTAGAGATGTCATATTCAATGAAAAGGTTTTGTATAAGGATCAACTGCAGGAAAGGAAATAGGAAAAAGAAAATAGAGAATACATAGTGCTTGATGAGATCACAGAAAAAGTAATGGTGCCTGAAAATCATAATGATCAACAACCAGAACAACAACAACAACTACAACAACAACAAGCACCTCAAACACCTGAAAGTGGTGTTGGAAGATCTACCAGGATAAGTAGACCCCCTAAATGATACTCTCTGATATATTATGTATTTTTGACTAATTTTGGTGAACCTGAATGTTATGAAGAAGGAGTGTAGGTAGAAACCATGAAGAAGTGGGAGCAAGCCATGAAAGAAGAGATGGACTCCTTAGCACATAACCAAACTTGGGACTTGGTCAGGTTGCCTACAAGTAAAACAACATTGCAGAATAAATGAGTTTACAGGTTGAAGGAATAAGATGGAGGTAGAAAAAGGTATAAAGCTAGACTTGTGGTGAAGGGGTTTGCATAGAAAAAGGGTATAGAATTTGATGAGATATTTTCTCTAGTTGTTAAAATGAATTCAATTAGAACTATTATAAGTCTAGTAGCAGCTGAAGATTTTCATCTTGAGTAGTTAGATGTAAAGACAACCTTTCTCCATGGGGATTTGGAGGAAGAGATATATATGCAGTAGCCACAAGGATATGAGGTAAAAGGGAAAGAGAAAGTAGTGTGCAAGTTGAAGAAGACCTTGTATGGCTTAAAACAGGCTCCAAGGCAGTGGTATATAAAATTTGACAGGTTTATGTCTGAACAAGGTTATACTAGATGTCACTCTGATCATTGTGTTTATCTCAAAAGGAAAAATGATGGAAGCTATATTATATTGTTATTGTATGTAGATGACATGCTTGTTGCAGGTTATAACATGCAAGAAATAAATGTGCTCAAAAGAAAATTGGAAAAATCATTTGCAATGAAGGATTTGGGTGCTGCAAAACAAATCCTTGGTATGAGAATAACTAGAGACAGGAAGAATTGAAAATTAACAGTCTCAAAGTGAGTACATAGAAAAGGTGTTGAAAAGATTTAATATGCAAAATGCAAAACCATTTAGTATACCTTTGGCTAGCCATTTCAAACTAAGTAAGGAGGTGTGTCCCAAGACTTAGGAAGAAATGGCTTATATGTCTAAATTTCCATATGCATCAGTAGATGGAAGCTTAATGTATGCTATGGTCTGCACAAGACCTGATATTGCACATGCAAAGGGAGTTGTAAGCAGGTACATGAACAATCCAAAGAAAAGAACATTGGATGGTGGTGAAGTGGATTCTCAGGTATTTGAGAGGTACCACAAATCAAGCATTATGCTTTGGTGGTTCAAACATTGCTCTATAGGGATATGTTGATGCAAATATGGCAGGTGATAGAGATAACAGGAGGAGCACCACAAGGTATGTGTTTACTGTAGGTGGAACAACTATGAGTTGGGTTTCAAAACTACAAAGTGTTGTTGCACTCTTAAAAACGGAAGCAGAGTATGTTGCTGCTACAGAGGCTAGTAAAGAAATGATTTGGTTACAAAGGTTTTTGGATGAATTGGGTAAGAAGCCGGAGTTGCGCAGGTTATACAGTGATAGCCAGAGTGACATACATCTTGCAAAGATCTCTACATTTCATTCCAAGACTAAACATATACATCTCAAGTACCATTTCATACGGTCAGTGTTGAAACATGGACAATTGAAGCTAGAAAAGATACAAACTAGCCAGAATCTTGCAGATATGTTAACAAAAGTTGTAACCAGGGAGAAACTGAGATTCTATTCAGTTTCAATTGGTCTTCAAGTATGATGAAGAAGATGAGAAACAACCAGGTCCAAAGTGGAGTCATTTTCCAGCAAATGAAGCAGCGGTGGAGTGCTATAATCAGTCCCCAAGTGGGATATTGTTGGGTGTGGAGCATGATTATCTTCTTTATTCATAGGTATCACCACATTGGACCCCAGTTCGTAATGTGGCTACAATGTTGGCTGTAATATTTGCGCTGCTAAAAATAGATGTAAAATTGCCTTGTAAAATGTTGTAATTTCGTAGTCAATCTGGGTCGTTCATTAGGCGGAGATCTGATGGTAGAAGTTATGTTTAATTTAGGTTTTTTTGCTCTAGAATGCATCCCCTTGCTATATATGAGGGAATTGTATTGCATATATGTAGATCTGTATTCTGAGTGAGAAAGAGAGGGGATTGTGTGAGAGCAAAGAGGGAATTACAACGAATATGTTGTAGGTTATATCTGTTCATTTTTCTAGATAATATAAAAGGAAGGACTGGCTATTTTTATGTGGATGTCACTCAAATTGGGTGAACCACGTATATCTGTGTCTCTCTTGTTTTATGTGTTTTCTGTGTTTATATTTCTGCAATATATTTTATGTTTTCAGTTGCTCTATAATATATAATTTTCTAACACCTTTCTCCTGCAACAAAGTGATTTGTTGTCGAACCTTTCAAAAACCTTGAATAAGACTTTGACAATATCTTACCAACCCTATAAAGTATCTTCACCTTCATTTTGAGGGATAAACCATTCTATGATCTCTTTAATCATCTTGTATCTACTATCATTCCTTTGAAAATGGCATGACCTAAATAATGCACTTGTTATTGGAGGAAATCACATATATCTAATTTGGCATAAAATCATTGCTCCTTTAGCACTTGCAATAATATCTTAAGGTGCTTCTCATGATCCTCATTGGTATTTAAATACATTAGGGTATCATCAATGAAAATTAACAAAAACTTATCGAAGTACTTATTGAGGATACTCTTCAATAGGCACATAAAGGTAGATGGTGATCTTTTTAGTTGAAATGACATCACTACAAACTCATAATGTCTATACCTAGCCCTGAATGTAATTTTGTCTATATCGTAATCCTTGATCTAGAATTGGTCATATTCAAACCTCAAATCTATTTTTGAGAACACTATGGATCCTCTTATATGATCACAAAGATAATTAATCACAACAAATTAATACTTGTTCTTGATGGTTTTCTTGTTCAACTATCTATAATTGATGCACAATCGAAGTTTTCCTTCCTTCTTCTTAACAAATAATGCTAGTGCTCCCCTGGAGACACACTGGGCCTAATGTATCCCTTGTCCAACATTTCCTTCAACTATATCTTTAACTCTGCTAGTTTAAACATGCTCATTCTATATGGTAGCCTAAGCATAGGCTGTAATATTAGTGCGAGTTCCATTGAGAAGTCAATGCCTCTTCTAAGAGATAATCTAAGTATCTCCTTAGGAAATACATCCTTGTATTCTCATAGTATTGGATGCTTTTCAACCTTCAAATGAACTTTTCACATATATTGCATACAATGGAAATCATTTCCTGCAACATTTCTTCAATTGTAGAACTAAAATATATCTTATGGATGCAAGATTTTGTACTCCCTAAAGTACCCTTTGTTGTCTGTCATCATCTATGGATTCCAAAGTTTTATTGTAGCAATTCAATTTTTCTCTATGTGTTGCTATCTAAATCATACTAAATATCATGTCATATGATTGCAGAGGCAACACATCAAAGGTGTCTCATGTAAGGGGGTTGGTCATGTTAAACTAGTATGATTCAACAACATCGATACCAGTCCCCATGGCTTGCTAAACCAACCATGATATTATGTATTTTTTAATTTGTAAAACACATGCCTTGAAAGTTTTTGGTGTAATATAATTGAGGTTAGAGTTGGGGTCAATTAGAATTGAAATAGGATGGTTGGAAAGTATACCTTCCATCTTCATCACTAAATTTTGGTGGTCTACTTACCTACTCTGCATGATGGCATAAATATGTTTACATTTCTCACCGTCAATAATAGTAGTGGCTTCTTGGATGTTGTATGCCCTTATATTGTCTTGATGTTTGTGTTGGAAAACCATCAAGATGTGTTCTTCCCTATGCCCCCAACACTTTAACATATTTTTCCTTAGCTCTTTAACTTATGCTTTCATTAGTTCAACTAATTTATCCCTAGTTGAAAAAGAAAAATTCTATTAAAAATCACTTTTATTTGGTACGTTGAACTTAATTCTCCTCCCAAAAAACTTATAGGATGAGGATTTTGATCCCTTACTTTTGAAGCTATCCTTCTCCTTCCTTCTCCATTCATTTTAGGATTCAATATTATGCTCCGACTAGTCACAACGATACTTTTCTTTTCTAATAGTGTCTTTGAGCATATGTAGCTCATCGAAATCAATTTGATATTGATAATATTATGGAAATCCACTAAGTAAGCATTGAATTTTTACTTTATCATTGATAAGGTAAGGTACATACCTGAGTACTTCTATAAATCTATTAGAAAAGGGCTCCATAGTGAGCTGCCCAACTTGTGTTTGTGAAACTCAATTTTTCCATCATAATACCTTTAAAATAGGGATTTATCCCTAAATTGTTTCACACATTTGTTCTAGGTTAGTTTCTTTTCTTGAATTCCCTTGGATTTCTTCACATTTTCCCTCCATATATCAACTTTTCCTCTTAGATCAATATGGCTACCCATGCCTTCGTATTCTCAAATATTCATGTAGCTTGAAGTACTTATTTAGGCCCAAAAAACATGCTTCAACTTATTCATTCTTCTTAAGTTAGCTACTAGAGGTAGGATATTTTTCTTCTCTAAATCATTAGGAAATAAGCTTGTTATAACCTTCTTTTTCTTTTCCTTATGTAGCCCTAATTTAGTTGTTGTACTAGATAGTTTGTCAAAACTATCAGTTCCATCTTTAAAGGGGTATTTTAAAGTTTTCTCACTAGTTGTATCCTCTCTTGCTCTCTTGTTACTTGTCCTTAACTTATTTCCCTCTACCTTACTAGTTACTAGTCCATATTTATAAAATTTAGATGGAATAGGAGTCTATTTGGATTTGCACCTATTCATATTACTGGCAACTTGTTCATGTTGTCTTTGCCTCTATAATTTTGGTAGAATTTGCAGTACTACTACATTTACTTATTATTTCTTCTCTTGGGATTTAATTATTATTTCATTGTTTTCCTTAAAGTTTTAAAGTTCAACCCTCAAACTCATAATATTTTCGATCCAATTAGGAGGGGTCTCCACTTCCATTCTCTCATCTAATTCATCTTCTCTATTATGTGATGTTTTTTCTATGCTATATTATATCATTATGTTGGACATTTCCTTTCTTTTGTACTACTAGCAAGTCTTCTTCTCTGATGAAACAACACATAAGTATTCATTTTAAGAAATAATAAAAATTATAACATATTTATTTCCCTTGTTTACACCTGCATTATTGTCCTATAACTTTTCCTAATAATACTTAGGTATGGTTAGATAAATTATATAAAATTTAATTCAATCAACTTGCTACAACAAACCTTTAACAAAAACAAGATTCAACTCACACCTTCTCTTATAAGCTCATTTAGTCCAAGTGTTGAACCTTAGCTCTAATAGATTCATCTTTGTGGTGTATCTTTGGCCATCCAAGCCTCACATTTGAACCACAACTTCGATACCACTCCATAACACACCCAACCCCTAATGCGTAATTAGGGTTATTGGGTGTCCATTCCTTATCTCCAATGTGAAATTATGAAGAGAGGGTTATGTAAAATCCTCTTTGTTTATGGAAATTAAAACTCATTTCTAAAATCACCATTGTCTTCTACTAGTTGAGAGTTTTCTAATGATATAAATTCCATCCAAATTTTAGGTTCAGACACAAATTTATGCCCATTTGAAGATTTTCCTACAAATTCCATGTATCATTTGTACCATTTCCACGAGGCATCCTATTTCCATATGTCGCCAACATGTAACTTTATGTCACTGACATGTAACAACCTTCACCATGTCATTGGCCACCTAGTATGCCACATCAAGGTTCTTATCAAGTTTAATAGTTTCAAGATGAAAGCCATGATAGTCTTGTTTCAACTTTTTGATGTTGACACCTTGAAAGGCTAATATCCACTATAACAGCACCACATAACAGGAAGATACTCTCTAGTAGCTGGTGGTTTTTTGGGTTTTATTAGTATAGGGGGTGGTGGGTAAGGTTGATATGAAGGTCTCTACTTCCCAATAACATGACACCCTTTAGCCAACAAAAGTCCCATTTATCACACCAACTTTTTTCCTTCATTAACTAATACTCCTTGTCCCAGTTCACTGAACCACTAGCCCAATATAAATACTAGAAAATTTCCACTCATAACACTCTCTCCAACTCGATCGACATGCTTCAACTGACAGAGATATTCCTGTTGACTAATGAACTTGTTAGTATCCATTAGTATTGGGGAATTCATGAGGTCCCATATTTCATTAGACAAAATAAATGACATCCTGACATATGATGTCTATGTCACCTCTACCTTAGCTTCCACCTTACCACCACTTGGGTGCCACTACACCCTCTAATCCTTGTCATCCTGTGACTTGGACATGCCACATCATAAAATACTTATTTCATGCCACACCTGCCATGTTGACATGCCACATCAGTACTATGTTAGGATGCCACATCACTAAGACTACCATGATAGCATGCCATGTCCACTAGTTTATTGGGTGTGATTGGAATTAGGAGGAAATCCAAACAATTGGGTATTGATCTCCTGAGGCATGATCTCTAAATGCCTGATAATCAATACCCAGTCCAGTTGACAAATGGGTGAGTGCATGGATATGGGTTACATTTTTTGGCAAATCAAGAGTGCGTTTTGGTGGAAAAAGGACGCTTAGTCAAGAAAATTTAAGCACTCGATTGAGAAATTTTTAAGCACTCTATCGAGCTATTTAGGCGCTTAAAAATAACTCGATTGAGTGTTTAAAAAAACCCTTGATCAAGTCCTTTTAGAACCCAAGTTAGAGGTTCGATTGAGAGTTATGGCTCAATCAAGCTATAGGGTTCGATCATGTCCTATGGCTTGACCAATGACTTTGGCTCGATTGAGCATTATTTCTTATTAAAAATCCCAACCGCGATCTGCATGAGTCATTTTTCTCAGATCGTGAGAGAAAAAGGAGTTCGACAGAAGATTTCTAAGCTTGATCGAGATGGAGGAACTTAATCTAGCTTCCCATAAACCCTGCCAATGACCTAGAGGCTCAAGCCAAGGTAGGTTTCCTATCATTTTTGTCTCTTTTTTTTGCAGAATAAAATAAATTAATTTGAAAAAAAATCTACCATACAAAAACCACAAAAAACCACCAAGAAAACCCTTGAAAACCACCCAAAAAAACTATAATTTAGTTTTTTTTTCATTGTATAATTTATCTACAAAGGTAGCATGTTTATTATAAATATTTTCTATGTAAAAACTCTATTTTTTAATTATTTTAGGTTCTAAAGTTTTTTTTAAGGAATTTAGTGAAATAAAAAAAAAAAATGTTATTAAAAATGCATTTAAAATTTCAAATATGACCAGAAATATGCTCAAAAAATTTCCAAAACAGAAGAAAAAAAAAGAAGAAGAAGTTAAACTATAAGCAATAAATAAATAAATTAGAAGCTTTAGATTGACATAATGAATATGGTTGCTCACGGTGAACCTCTATTAATCAAATAAGAAATTTTATTTCATTTTTTATTTTCAATTTAAATAAATTTATATTTCAAATATTTTATAATAATAAATATAGTAACTTGTTTTAAAAATTTAATTGTACTTAAATACAATATTAACTTAACTAAAAATCTGAAACGAATTTTTTTTTGTTCTCTCTCTCTCTCTCTCTCTCTCTCTCTCTCTCTCTATATATATATATATATATATATATATATATATAATATTACTATATAATTATAACTAAATAACTAAATATATATTTATAATATAATATATATAACATCTAGTGTGTGTGTGTGTAACATATTTATATAACTATATATAACATAGCTAAAGCTATAACATCACACACACATATGTATAACATTTAATATAGTTGTATAACTATTTAACATAATGTTCTCTTCATAATAACATAAAGGGGTGATGCTCAACAACTTTTTAAGACTCAAGTTGATGTATAAATTGCAATTTTCCTTAAAATTTCCACTACTCATATTTGTAGAATTATTTAATATAATGATATGACAACTATATATCTCTTAGTTCCCACTCTTACTAAATCTATTAATTGAGTAATGATTTTGTAAATTACACTTCCTATATTTTTATTTAATTATATAACGCAACATTGCATATATATATATATATATATGGGGTACAAATTAGAAAAGAGTCAAAATACTTATATATTCAATTTATATATATCAAGTTTCAACATTGCATCACTAATACATACATTAAATCCATGATTAAAAGTGCACTTAAAGTGATGCATTTTTCATCATGGATTTAATGCATGCATCAATTATGCAATGTGGAAACTTGATATATAAAAAGTGAATATATAAGCATTTTGACTCTTTTCTAATTTGTACCCCATATATATATATATATATATATATATATATATATATATATATATATATATATATATATATATAGTTCAAGTTTCAACAATGCATCATTGATACATACATTAAATCCATGATGAAAAGTGCATTTAAAGTGAAGATATAAACATTTTGACCATTTTCTAATTTGTACCATATTGTTTCATTATGTAATGTGTTGTACTAAAAACATTGTCTTCATGTGATTGCACCTAGTACATGTCATGTGTCAAAGGCTAACATTATAAGAATTTATTTTATGGAGTATTGGTTGCCATGAAGTTTTATTAGTTTTGCAAAAAAAAATTATTTCAATTTTTTACATATATTTACATATTTATGCTTTATGAATAAAATGCATTATTTAGAAATGGGAAAAAATAGTAAGTTAGATTTAAGTCACATTTTTCGATTTTGTTTACACAAAATTCATTACTTTGGTTGATAATTTATAAAAAAAAGTGACTCCGTTTAGTTTAGGATTTCAACCTAGATTATTCTACTTGAGTTTATAAATGGTTTTCTTGTCAACATTCTTTTTTTGGATTGGTTTATATGTATTCTATGTGATTTGCATAGCCATCTCCCATACCTCCCCCAACCAAATCCCATCAGAGTGTTGGGGATTTTTTATACATGGTCGGGCTAGATCACATAGCCATACTAGAGTGTGTGTTCCACTCATAGATCCTCCCTTCGGTACCAGTAAGAGTGTCAGAGGCAATGTTTTTGTCTCTATTGATGATATTGCTATAGATAGTGGATCTTCATCACCTATTTCAAGTACACATGTTTCATTTTAAATCTTCTTTAAATTTGATGTGTTTAGCTTTTGAAATTGTCTTTAATTTTTAAATCGTCCCTAATTGATGTGTTTAAATTTAATGTATATATAATATATATATATATATATATATATATATATATATATATATATATATATATATCTTTATTATTTGCAGACCCTCAGCAGGGCGAAGATGAGGATCAAAGTGTAGCATCAATCCCTCCATGGAATGACGTTATAGCCAGTATCACAGTTGAGGATGTTAGGGCCCAATAGACGTGGATCACACGAGAGCTAGATAAAATCTCTGCTAGTTTTCGTATTATCCGTAGTTTGTCTTTGATGTTTTATAACATCAACAATTTGATCGAGAAATACCATAGGGTGGGCCCACAAAGCCACATCCTAAATTCCATACATAGAATTAGGAGGCTAGAGTATAGAGGCCCACATACTTGGAAGGTAGTGAAAGACACTACCAAGAGCATTTATGTTCGTGGGGAGTTGTTTGACATCCCTCCGGACTGGCGTGCTAGACATGCTAGTCCAATCCCACTAAAATATTTTAAGAATGTTAACACAACCCATTTTGTTTATGATCTATTCATTGGAGCTTAGGGCCAGTTCCCCCACCATGACGAGGCCCCCATTTACTTTTCAAAGCATATATATGTAGATTTTGTGCTATATGTGAGGCTAGTTCACACCAACACTGGATATACGTTTTATGGACTCAACTTGGGATGTAGTTATGAATGTGTTGGGGCTCGTAGGGACCCTGTGCATGTAGTACCACCTCCAAGATTTTTTCCATTACCATATCAGAGCATGGTAATTTCAACAGAGTTAGAGTAGTTGTCGCAACTCAATGTTGAGACTAGGCATACCATTGCAGATAACATGCAGAGGAAATTGGCCATTGCACATGTCGCAATGCATGGAGAGATGAGCAGACCACCTTCGTTGCCTCATGGCCCACTAGTTGCATTACATGATGATTCATATCTTGAGAGGCCAGGTTGTGACCAACATTTTTCATATGCACATACATGTTGTGATACCATTTGTGATACTTGGAGCGTGCACAACCCACGTGACACAGTCCAGTTACATATATACTGAACGTTTAACTCCTATCATCAAATTATACATTATTTATATTAATAAGTCTATATAATATTGCATTTATATTAATAAGTTCATGATAACATGCATGCACAACCAAACTACACATATTAGCTTATGAGGCCATCTAAGGGCGTAGTTGACTAGCCATAGCAACCTCCTCTAGTGCATGTTTCAATAGCCCAATCTCCTCCACCTCATAACACTCATGTGGAGGAGAGTCACTATGTACAACCACATGGACTATTAGTTGAGGTAAAAAAAAATATTCCTAAGATTTCAACATTTTATTTTTTTAAGTTACATGTATGCATGCTAATTAATCCATAGACTAATTATAATTCATCTTTGCTAATGTGTAAATAGACCCAGATGCAGAGGGTTGTTGATGTTGCAGTTATGTGGACACATGAGTGGTATGATGGGTATGGAGGCATTGAGCCACAGACAGAGGAGCACCAAACCTAGATTGATCAGACCCCCATCCCACCTGACTTTTATTTGCACTCGACTAAATCATAGGTAGGGGACTAGTTAAATGCACAGTTCAAAACCATTTATTTCTAGAATTTTTATTTTGTACAAATAATTTTCTAATTAATTTGAATTTGAATGTGTTATATTTCAGTACCGGATTATGGATGCTCACACTACGCAACAAAACACGCATAAGAGTTCTAGAAGTGATTCTTCCTAGAGCGGATCATAGATAGTTTGTATATTTTTAGGCCCATTTCATAGGGAACATTCACAAGTGATGTACAAAATTTGTATATTTTCATACATGGACTGTTTATGGATGCATATTATTTCAGTTTGTGGATGTTCATGTATAATGTAATTTGTATATATTTTCATATGGACAATTTATTGTCATACATAACTAGTTCAAGATAACAATTTTGACAAGTTCTGAGGAACTAAACTAAGAAAATAAGTACAATCTTAGACTATGATGCAAGTCACTTTGATACTTAAAATGAACTAAAATATATGTCCATGGCTCAATTAAAGAAGACAAATAGGATTGAAATACGTTTTAAATTCAATTTTAAAAGTTGTCTTCAACCAGTAATGTTCAGCAAATAAGTTTTATTAAATTTTATTTCTTTTGAGGCCATCTACAGGAACTCAGTCATAACATGATATAAGTCATATGTATTTGAATTTAACATACCCAAAAATAACTAATGATATGTTTTTAGATAATTTTACGAACTTTCATAAATTTAGTTGACCATCCAAATATTTCAATCAATTCCTTATCTTAAGACGTTCAATTAAGAACATTCAAGAAGTAAAACTTTACAAAATAACAATTTTGATTTCTAGTTTCATAGACTAAGGATAAGTACTTGATCTTACTATGATGCAAGTCACTTTGATACTTAAAATGAACTCAAATATGATCATGTGTACATCAATTTAATATTAAACTTGTAAAATATTTCTTTTAGTGCAATCAATGTATGTTAATTTAAACAATTAATGATATGTTTCTATAATTTTAGGCACTTTCCTAAATTTACTTGCCTATCCAAGTATTTCCATGATACAATAAGGAACCTATTAAACTAGCTTTTAAGTAAATATTTGAAAGCCTACTATACAAAATCAATTTAGTTAGAAAAACATTTCTTCATTAGAAGCACCATATCCTTTAGTGTTTTAAAATGAGTAACTAAAATTACCATAATGCAATAGTAAGAATAACTTTCTTAAAGGAAAAACTCATCATAACTATAGAGAATTTCACAATTCCAAATAAAAAGTGGAAGAAATGTGGGATGAGAAGTATGAGAAGACCACTAAAATTGTTGATAAGGAAACAAAAATAAATCAAGAGATGGATGTTTGAGTGGATTTAGAGAACAAGGAAGATGCTTCAATGTATTATTAACAATGAACATTTACATTGTTGTCATCATTGTTATAACTTAAACTTCAAGGTAGGGATCATTATTTAGGATTCAAGGAACTATGAATTGTTATATATGATGATGTATGTTATGAAAATTTAATGTTGTTATATATGTTTAACAAAGAATGTCTTCTCAACATGCACATTGGAAGGAGGGATAATCTTTCTCCTTCTAGATCTTGACACATTTTCTCTCTTTTACTCCTACAAAGATATCAAGTATTAATCAAACTAATGTTAATAAGTTTTGGAGCACCTATGCAACAACCATTTTTGCTAATCCTTCTTGTAAATAAATTTCCATGAATTGTAATTCATGTAAATAATATATGAAAATTATGTTACAATGGTTTTCTTTGGTTAAATCACATCCTTAGTTTTTTTAGGGTATCCTAAACCATTACAATTTGAAGGTGGTTCTTAATTTGCATGAATTCAATTGGTTTTAGAAAATTCCAATAAACCATGGTTTCAAGTGGTTTTCAATAATTTGCATGGTTTCAAGTGGGTTTATTTAGTTGTTGTTACATATCAATTTTTAACTACATCGTATTACTTTCAATGCTTGTTTAGTCTTAGTTTTATTGTTTCATTCTCAGTTTGTTTCTAGTTTTCAATCATATTTCCTAATGCATACAATATGGAACAAGTAATATGAAAAGTAAAACAATTTGAATTACATGTATTTGCATGAATTTATTGGAATTGCATGATCTTCTTGTTCTCTCAATCTCTGACATTTTTTCTCATCCTTTATCTAGTTTTTTCTCACATTTCTTCTGTGGATGGAAATTTATTTCCTTTTCTAGGTCCAAATCTCCAATTTCCCATTTTTGCTGTGAATCCTTGTGTAATTTTTACGCTCTAATATTTATCTATGAATGAATATTTTCGGTTTTTTTTTTTTTTCATTCGAATTTAGACTATTTTCTATTTTTGAGTTAACAATAGAGCCTCGATTGAGCCCTTAAGTCGTACCATTTTACATAAATAACATTAATAAAAGTTGGTAGGTGGTGGGAAACCTTTTAATGGCGCAATTGAGTCACTGGTTAACCACTTATATGGATCGATTGAAGGTTTCCTTAATGCTCGATCAAGCAATTTGAATTTTGAATTTAAGTGCTCGATCAAGCTCCCGAGGTCCTAAAAATCACAATTTCAGCATCCCTTCTACAAATTTCTACGCAACCCCATTTTGTACCTTAGAAAATTTAGGGAAGAATGTGTCCTTAAGTGGTGGAGTTGATCACGTTCGATTCGTGAAAGAATCCTCTATCAAATGGCATATGAGTTTGAGACTTTCAAATTCGTATAATATTTTTCATCTAATTTCTTTGAAACATAATGCTTGAAATTTTTTTGGACAATTTCAAAGGGGTTGAAAAAAAAATCAATAACATAAAATATACACAATGAAAAAATTTCAAAAAATACCACTATCTTCATTTATGAGTTCTCTTCAAAAGGATACTCATGGTTTTTCAATTTATTTAAATAAATGAAAAAAATTATTGCACGAACACATGGGTCTCCAAAATGAAATTGAAATATTACTTTGCCAACTTCAAAAAATAATAAAAAATATAATTTTGCATAAAAAATTAATTTTTTAATATGAAAAATTGAGTTCTCCCCATGTGTGCGTGTGTGTGTGTGTATTAAAAATTACACATTTCAGACTAATTTATTCTACATGAACACAAACATACCTCTTAAGATATGCAAAAAATTTCAAGGACAAGTATTGCATTTAACGGAAAATTGAGAGATTATATGACAATAATTATTTTTGAAAAAAATATCATTAGGAAAACAACATAATTCTTTGCATATTGTCTTTTTACTCTGAATAAAATTTCACAATGCTTATATGAATTTTGAGGGCTTCAATTCGATAAAAGAGGAAAAACATGAAATTTCATCACCATATTTGGCCCAGAAGTGTAACCCATGTTCATGCATTCACCCTAATGGATCTTGTACTTCCCATAAATTAATAGACAATGCAAGTTTTATTTGCATTAGGTGTTTTCCTAGTAGAATCTAGTATGTTCTCCCTATAACTGAATAGCCAAAAGGTTGATACCTGAAGACGAAAGGCCCAATAACTCCTTCAAGCTAGTCTATTGGTCACGTCTTTTGTTGGACCATGTGACTAGGGGCTAAGGGTGGAGGACTCTAGCTTCAAAGTTTCCCATCTCCTAGATATATAAATTATTAATGGTTAAAGGGTCAATCACCATGTTCTAATACCTATGAATCAATTTCTAATACATCGATATCCAATGGTTGATGCATAGTCCATTGATAAAAAATGTTTCTATTAGTTGTTAGTAGATAATGACCATTAGCATTGGGGAACTCACGACTAATTTTTGTTGCAACACTTAACCCTTGATGCCCAATAGCTTCATACTCTGGTATTTTTGTTTTTTAAGGCTTACACCCACTTCTACTTAAGCTTTATGTTATGTAAACAACTCACGAAAAGATAGAAAAGATAGATCAACTCCTTATAAATCGGCCTCTTCGAGGGGGCAACCTCCTTTACATTACACAAATGAACAATTCTTGGATGATACAAATGACAATACCTCCTTTCTATATATAGGAGTCTAAGGGGTCATAATATAATTAGAACCGACATAACAATAATAATGTAAGGGCACAGCAATAACAATAGTGGTCTTCCCCCCGACACAATAGTAATAATATGGGGACTACATGGGCACAACAATATAATAAGGGGGTTGCACTAATAACAATAAGGGGTTACACTAGTAGTCTAGGGACCTAACATGCCCCTCTCCTTCAAAAAGTGTTGTCCTCAATGCTTGAGTAGTTTTGGATGCTTCTGCATAAAATTATATTCCTCCCATGTGGAATCTTTAGCAAGTTCTTCCACTTGATGAAATACTCTAAAATTGATCGATTTTGTAGCTATCGATTTCTTGTTTCTGTGACTGAATAATTGTAATTATAATTTAAATGCCAATTGATGAAGTGGTGAAGCCTTAATACGAAATGACCATGTGAAGCCTCAAGGAGAGAGAAGATAAAAAGGGGGAATTGGAGGTTAATAGTTTCCAATGGATTATTGACTAAGCCAAAATCTGTTATCGAGATTAAGATTGTCAACCTTTCCCAAGAAAATATTTAGTGGGAAGGAATGGTAATAAACTACTAGTAGTTATGAGAGAGAGTGGGTAGTTGTATCAAGAATGCTCAAGAGGTATGGATAGCATACCATTAGAAGACTTCACCATAAGTTATGATTTTACTAAGAATGGGCAGACCTAACATGTAATCCCATCATCAAAATAAAATAGATGAATTGGACTGTGAAACACAAAAAAGAAAGAGAGTGTGCATGTAGATGCACAAGAGAAAGTGGGAGAGAGTAGAGAAAAGTATAGCATAAATGTAGAGAAATAAATCACTCTCTTTCATGGAGAGAATTCGTGGTAGATGCATACAAAGAGAAGGGGAAGATGCTCTCTAAGAGAGAATGAATCATTCTCTCATATGGGAGAAGGTGCACTAGTGTGTGCATAATATATAAAATATGAATAGTGTCTAGATGGATGGAAGAGGTTGACTTTAGAATTCCACCCTATATTGTCGTGTGAGAAATTCCCTCATCGATTCTTAGTATAGCTCGAGGGTGGCCAATTGCAAGAAATGTTGTAGTGTAGCTAAGCCTATGGTGGGATGGAATGTGGCTTACCCTTTATCAGTTGTAGGTTGTAGTTTATTAAATCAAATAAGTTCTCTTATAGACTTAAATTTATATTGTAAACTAAAATGAATAAAATGGGAATTATGTTGATAAAATGTATATCTGGGGGCCTTATATCTATGTTAAATGAGATTCTGATGTGGTGTATGTTCATAAATGGGAAGGCTTGCCTTATGATCTGGATTTAAACATGAACGCAAAAACTTATAGATACAATCATAAACATAGAGATGCAACAGAAAAACACTTCATTTCGTTAATAGAAAAATGTTGAACTATGCTTACAAACAGAATGGAAATAAGATAGCTCGAGCGATGGTAGCTTATCTTTGAGAAGAGATATGGAGGCTACAGCCCTCTGAACTGAGTTACAATGAGGCTTAAGGGCCATTTTATTATTGAACAATAAGAGAAAACCCTAAACAACAAAAAACCTAACTCAAGGAGATGTAACACCAAGAGTTTATGAGCCTCGTTGGGGTTAGTTGGATAGCCAACTTCTCGGGGTCGTAACTTGGTCATATTATCTCTGTTTAACACATATGATACCTCATTGGAAAGATAACTCTGAGGATTACAGTTGTTGATGCAATTTCCATCACAATGACAAAGTAATTTTGCTAAAAAAAATGTCGTTTAGGGCCTTAAAATGACTCCGGAAGTTTAGGACCTGAAAAACTGCCAAAAATAGTAAATTGTGGTACAATTAAGGAAATTGAAAAATTGAAAGAGACAGTGGTGGAGGTCCAAGTGGGATAGGTGGGTGGCCACCAACATCCACTTGGATTATTCCACCCCCTAGGAAGAAATGGTCCCCATTGTGTTGAGTGCCTCCATGAGATGGGGAAACTTTTGTTGAACTTGGTCCCTAGTGAGATGTTATGAAATCTTTGAAGTGTCCAGTAATGATGGAAAGCATGGTTGAGGGAAGTCCACATTGCAAGCTAAGGAATGGGGGAATTTTTTGCTCCAAGGCATTGTTTCCCACAACCTTGGTAATGGTGTAAGGACCATATTAGAGTGGTATGAGCTTCCGATGGGCTCTTGTAAGGCGTTCTTTCTGCAAATGCAACCATACTTTGTCACCCACCTGAAACTTGTGTGGCACCCGAAGTTGATCATGTCACTGCTTGTACTTGGAATTTTCCACAATGGAATGATGATATATTGACCCATTGGGTAGATGTGCTCCGGGAGTCAGATCGAATGAATGCTTGACCTGACAGTGAAACAATACCCCTATGGATGAAGAGAAGATGTCCCTGTATTCTTTCATGATCGTATCCACCTACTTCTGCTGCATGGAGGAACCCTTCCCGGGGGCCATGGATGTGGCTACGATCTTCCCCTTACTTTTAGAGTGAACCATAAGGAAAATAATTTTCCTAGTCTGGGAGATGATCTTACTGCATTTCTAGCAGAGATCAAAGAGGTGGCGATAGGTGGGGCTACTTCTGGTATCATGTATAACGTATTACCCAAAGAAATAATCAAAGAGCGAGGTCTAGACTCATATACAACATGTCACTTCCACAAGTATGGTTGTTTTAATAATACATCACAAACATCGATAGGATAAACACCACATAATACCTCATCTATGAAGGGCTTGATGTTGTAGGGAAGTGACATTGTTGGCTGACTCGGAGATCTTGTCCTTGGTGAAGCCACCCAATGATGTACGATTGCGGGTGTAGTATGGTCAATAGGTCCAGCCGCTTCACGACCTCTGCTGAAATGAGCTTCTTTTGGCTACCACTATCGACAATGAATTGTAGTGGTGAACCCTTCACCCACGTTTGTGAGTGGAAAATATGCTCCCCCTCCTCTGGATCTTTGAGCCCATTCTTCTGGATCTTGGCAGTGGAAATTGTGGTGCTGAGCTCCACATCAATAATATGCTTCCCTTTGTCATTCCTCTTGTCAGGTTCTGACTCAGGTTTGGAACATGCATTGATTTTGGAGCCTTCAACTCGGCCACCAATGACTGCTTGGCCCGACACTCACTTGTATTGTAAGTGGGGCTCTTCCTGTGTCCTTCTTTGACTTCATGGTGGTGTTCTTTTCTTGTAGCTTTGACGGGTTGTCTTGGGTTACCCCGCCTTGGATTTGTCTTTTTCTCTTCGGATTCGCAGATGCAAAGTCTCGCTTCTTTTGTTTAAACTTCTACTCGATCTTGACAACATATCGGTACATCGTTCTAAGTGAGGAGATGTCCATTAACTCCATCTCATCCCGGATGTACTTGTGTAGGAATTCATGGTATTTGAGTACTAAATGGTGCTCAGAATCCTTGATACCCAAATTTGTGTGAAGGGTATGAAAAATATTTGTAAACTCGAGAACGTTTTGGTCCCTTCCCTACTGTAGCGTGGTTCACTTTATGTATTTATCCTCATAGCTTCCAATAGGGTAGTATTGCTCCTTGATGGCATCCTGGAATGAATTCCAAGTGGGTGCGGATGAAAACAGTGAGGTCGTACTTTCATCCTTTTGCTTGCAGTAGGTTTCCCACCAGTCCTTGATGTGGGGGGCGGCTTTGAGAAGTGAAAAAGTGATATTTTCCCAGCTGGAAAAATCATGAACAAAAAAATACCCTTCCAAAATATTTAACCATTTATCTATGACGTTTGCATCTATCATGCCTTCAAATATGGGAATATCGAAGTTAACTTGTACCTTAAAAGGTGTGGCACTGCCAGAGTAGTTTCTTGAAGTAGATGCATCACCCTTGGGTAGCTGCTGAAGGATCTAGTCAAAGTTTTTCATCATCGTGTTCCTTTGTCGCTCGAGGGCTTCATCGAGCAAGATTTTGATAGGATCTCTTGCCCCCTCGTATTTATTTTCATCCGCCATGGGAGGTTGTTAGGATTTCTGAGGCTGGTCTTGCAAAGGTTCGACCAGTTCAATCCCTAACTCCTTATATCCCGACCTGTTTGGGGACATGCAAAGAAAAATAGAGAAAGAGAAGACCACTTTGATACCACTAATCCAGATTTAAACAAGATCACAACAACTTATAGATATAATCATAAACACAAAGATGCAAGAGAAAAAACTTCATTTCATTAATAGAAAATTGTTGAACTATGCTTACAAACAAAATGGAAATAAGATAGCTCAGGCAATGGTAGCTTATTTATGAGAAGAGATGTGGCAGCTACATGCCTATGAACTAAGTTACAATGAGGCTCGAAGGCCTTTTTATTATTGAAAAATAAGATAAAACTCTAAACAACCAAAACTCTAACCCGAGGAGATGTAACACCAAGAGTTTGTGGGCCTTGTTGGGGTTAGTTGGGTAGCCAACTTCTCGGGGTCATAACTTGGTCATATTATCTCCGTTTTACATGTATGATACCTTGTTGGAAATATCTCTCCAAGGAATACAACTAATGATGTAATTGCTATAATAATCATTGAAACAATTTTGCCAAAAAAACGTCGTTTAGGACCTCAAAACGGCTCCTGAAATTTAGGACCCGAAAAAATGCCAAATCATACATTGTCTGTAACTTATATTGTAATTTGTTCAAAAATATTAAAAAGGAATTTGTCTTCTGCTTTTCCACCATATAGGTTAATCCATTTTCCAAACTATATTTATAAAGGTTTATTGGACCAATGTTTTTATTTTAAATTCGTCATATATATGTATAAATTCCAAATTATCGATATTCCACTCTGAAACATATACACATATACATTACCACCATAGCTAGATGTTGATACAACCTAACTTGCATCTAATTAAAACTTCAAACCTTTATATTATCACGAGGCATTATTTGATTAAGACACGTGGTTTATTATTATGATAGACATATTGTAGGTCATAAGTAAATATGGACCTTATTCCATTTCGAATTTGGTGGATGCATATGATGTTAACCATTGACTATAATTGTAAACTTATGTTATACTATTACACTACATTATTCTCTATGGTTTAATAATACTCACTATATAAACATCATGGTTTTATTCAAAGTATTTCCACGATTCATTGTAATGTTTTATTGAGGCTTTGGCCATATGAGTGGCGTCGTTCCTCTTATTATTTATGCATGTGATATTAATTTCTTACATTTATGTAATTTTTAGTATCATATTTTATATAGTAAATGTGATATCTCTGGATAGTTATACACCTACACGTGGAGCTTATCCTTGATGCCACATATGGTATGTTGACCTACCAAACCAATGATTAAGATTGTTGGGTATCTAGTCAATGGCAAAGATGGTGTTAGGGTTTTATTGTGATGTTAATGACCTTGTTGAGTTTACCACACCGCTTTCATTTCTTTGGTGTCTTCCACCGGTCATGTAATTCTGTGGCTAGGGTTCTATGCATAGTTACCATCAAAATTTCTCACCAGGTGGAAGTTGGTCTATGTTCATTTCCTACCAATGTTCTTCTCACCAGCTGTCCTTTAAAAATGTTGACTTCTTGTTTGTCAAGTGAAATGGGCTTCCCATATGGCATGTCAAACATTTTTTGATAGAGATAATTTCATTTAAAGTTTTTCTATTACGATATCAGTGATTTGAGTTTATTTACAGCTCAATTGTGTCTAACGACTTCATTATTATGATTTTTGTAGACCTACAAAGGGTTTCTCTTCATGGGTGAAATTCTCGAGGCTTTTGTTGAAATTATAATTTTTTATGATGTAACATTTACTTGTTCCTAAAAATTCTTTCTGGAACAATATTAGTTAAGAAAATGTGGATAGAATATAAACCAAATGTATAATTGAAGATAACCAACAACAAAATGAGACACAAAGAATTTAGATCCAATGATCAGGGAAAAACCAACAAGGGAAAAATCAACAAGGGAAAAACCCAATAGATTCTTCTTCTATCATATATCAATTGTTCATCATAAATATAGAGTATAATGAGAGATCGAGAGAATGAGTAAGTTCATCCAACTCTGAACAAGTTGTAGCATGAAGATCACTAGTAGCAGTAGCAGAGACAAACACTGAGTCAACCTTCCCTTCACCTGAATCAACACTGAAACAATGAACCGACCTTGGCTCACCAAGTTATGCTCTTACTCTCTAAGTCTCTCTCTCACAATATTATTCAAGACTGTTTAACTCTCTCTCTCTCACGATCAAATTATTCTTTCATAGTGCGCAAGTAGTAAGTAGATGAGATGATATAAGATACATATGTAGGAGGAGCACTAAATTCTTATCAGAAAGGAGGAGTAATACACATGCCTTGGCGAAGAGTAACATATGCGGATTAGGGGACTATAACTAATGCCATTAAGGAGAGAAACGCATACCTTAGTAACTTATGCCATTAAAGAGAGATACACATGCCTTAGTAACTTATGCTATTAAAGAGAGCATAAGAAAAATCTTTTATGACAGGCCTTTAATGAGTGTAACAGGAATATGCCATGTCTTGCGTAAGAGAGGGTGCAACATATCATTAAGAGAGAAAGAGAGAGAGAGTGTGTGTTAAGTAGTACTATGTGAGACATCAAGGAGAGAGGTGTGAAGTGATTGAGGTGATGAAGGTAAGGTGACTTGTAATTCTTTTTAATAATAATATCATAATATCGTAAATAATAATAATAATATTGATTATTAAGTCGAGATTGAACTATTAAGATTGATTAATAATAAGTTAAGTGATTTCCATCAACTACACTTGATTACCAATTGATGCAAGGTGATTTACTATTTTTAGAAAGTCATACTTGAGACGCTATATATAACTTTATATTTTTAGAAAGTCACTCCAAAATTGTGAGAAATGAGATTTTATTTAAGAAAATTCCTAGGACCTCCAATTTTCAACATTTTTACTCCCAAACTTCTTCATTGAATATTTTTATGGCCCGTTTGTAATTTTTGGAGTAGAAGTTTATCCACAGGGTTCTCACTCTCGGCATGTCAGGTATATTTTTAGTATGTTTAACAATTCTTAAGTTGATAAATTTTATATTAACATTCTCTTGGATAGATGGCTATACAAATCGACTTGATC